>LWMJ02001016.1:0-22065 GCA_001693035.2 Taenia asiatica | reverse complement strand
CACTGTGAGATGGACAGTCCGTGTGGAAGGCCTTTCTATATTATTGTGCGCCTTGAAACGAAGCCTGTGCCTTAACAGCAAGTAAGTATATTCAATATTCCCAAAGGCATGTTTGGGAGACGCCAATGTGTGTATAGATAGAGGGAAGATATGTAAATCAGACTTTGGTGAGTAGATTGCATATGGTTTTACTGAGTATAAATTGTGATGTTTAAAATATTAAAAGATAAATGGACAGGAATGTGTTTCGGAGACACCGGGATCAAACGCTACCTTGCATCAATGTACCGACAGCATAAGTCACTCCCGAAGGAAATTTGCCCGAGTATTTATTAAAACGAAATTTCGCCCCATCTATTGCTACACTGAAGCTAAGTTCTTGCTCTGAATCCAAACCAGACATTTCCAGTGACCCAAAAACGCGCTACGTAGCTATTCCTTAGGAGACTTAACGCGATGTCGCATGTTAAATGTCTTGAGGGATCGAACATTATGATGCATTAAAAGGCAAGGTAAAAGACAACCTGGAAAGCATGAAAGAGGTCCGGGATTAGTATTCTGAATAATCAGTAAGACTGGAGCTGTTGAAGTTGGTAATCGAGCTGCGCTCATTCAAGTAGCAATAGTATATGTCTGTTAAATGATTTTTAAGGAGGATCGGTAGTTAACTGTCCTATGTTTTTTCCAGCAGATTTAATTTGTCTACTCTGATGCACTCACCGTTAATTTTCTATGCCCACAATTGGAAAGATGGGAAGTCTATAATTGCTCAATATTTGGACCTAGAACTAGGTTTCTTAATGTAATTTCCGGTGCAGTTCTCATTTTCTAATTCCACCATTCAGGTGTAAGCGAAAGGCAGTGTTCATGATTTCAGAAACGAAAATAAGAATAACAAGACCACATAACCCAGTTCGGTGTTATCCATATTGGGCAAGCATTGATCAGAAATGTGAACTTGCAGCCCGTTCTTTTTTGAACGAAATTGTGGCAGATATATTGCTAAGATCGGACAAGGCTAGTGTGGCCGGTGTGTAAATTGTCCATTTTGGTGAAGAAAGTTGAGGGACTACGGCTGTGGAAAAGCAATCTTTTCTATTTTATTGACAATTGCACAGAATTTGGGCTTAGCGGTCTGCTTCTTTCTGCAAATTCTTGCCGCATATCGCGTTTTATAACCTGACAACGCAGGTGTGGCTAAAATGTAAGTCATCAACTTTGGCATAGAGGGCGGAGGGCGCACGATGATGAAGGAGGGAATATGGAAAAGATGAAAGGTTTGTGCTCTGATGGCAAAGCCAAAATGGCTCATGCTTGAGGAGTTACGGTGCAGATGTATGAGAATAGGGAATTGGAAAGGGAAAGTTGACTAATGTAAGTCGGGTATCCAATTACAAAGTTGTGTGTAGCTGCACTTGTGGGCGCTAATTGAAGAATAACTTTAGGTGCCAGTTAGCCTATCCAGAAGGACAGAGGGTGAAAATAAGTGTTCACTAAATGTACTACAATGTACTACAATGGCTTCGTTGTCCATTTACACTTCCAGTCGCATTGCTCGAGGTTTATTTTGGTGACATTGAATTTACTTTTGGACTTGGGTGGAAGAGGATGAAGAGAGGAAGTGGGAGTGGGATAGAGTGGAAGGAAGGGAATAGCATAGTACAGCCCAGACGGTGAGCAACTAAGCGAGAAAAGAATAAGTTGCTGCCATGTTGATTTTCCTAATTGCATTCCACACATTTTTATACAAAGTAATGAATTTGATGTGGGGTCATTGCAGGGTAATTGAATCGTCTAATTTTTTGTGATTCGGTTGCCTTGACTAAACATTTAATTGCAATTATATTGATAAGTCATTTTATGCTGTTGCTAAGGCGCTGTCCCTAGTTTGGGTAGTTTTTTTCTTTGGCTTCCCTTGGTAGGGATTTACTGTGATGCTTGGTTAATGGCTTTTCAATGCGGAGGTGCACATGCAATCAATGATATGAAGGGATATGCTTAGCTGCATGGTGGCAGTGATTAAAGGTGGTGGGTTTAAGAAGTGAATTGCCATCTTACGTATGCTCGCCTCAAAACTGCACTGTGCTTATATTTTGCCCAATTGCAACTTTGTATTCGGTGGCACTACAATTTAGAAGCCCGACTGCAATTTTTTACTCATTTGATTTAAGACTTGATCAATCATGCGACAAGTTGCAGATGTCTCGGAGTTTTCGTCTATATCTATAACGCGTAACCTGCTTATAAGTGCGTGATCGCAGCTGTCAATGTAAAAGAAACCTTTGTTGCACTTTTCCATTTACTCACCGCGAATACTTGCCAAAAGCGTCCACCTTTTTAGCCGCATGGAGATCTCCAGGGGTTTTTGTTGATTCCTTTAATTAAATTAATGCCCTTCACTGTGCTCATTTTGCCGTATCTGCTCTTAATGACTCTCACATTCCTTTACAGCCATCAAGTAAACAGTATTGGTGGACTAGCTAAAGTGAAACAGCCTTCCTCAAATCCATGTCCCACCGTGGAAGCACTGTAACACATTGCCCAAGACTATGCTCAACTAGCTCAGGATGCATTGCACTGGAATACCACAGACTAGGTTGGCCACAAAGGATAGATTACGTCACGATTAAAGTCAAACACAGCACCTTAAGTTGGCC
Source organism: Taenia asiatica (assembly GCA_001693035.2). Taxonomy (NCBI): domain Eukaryota; kingdom Metazoa; phylum Platyhelminthes; class Cestoda; order Cyclophyllidea; family Taeniidae; genus Taenia; species Taenia asiatica. Next base: position 19,408 of record LWMJ02001016.1, on the reverse strand, counting down.
CACCCAGTTAACCCGGAGCTACACCATGTTATGTGAAATGAGGCCTTCTCTTTCCTCCTTTTAGGTACTAAATATCACAGTACAAACGCGAGAACTAGGTGTGATGACGTCATCGAAACAGGGAAACGGCAGCTTGCTCATCTCCCTTTCCTTTTCCACACCCTACTCCAACGCGTCCTTGTTGAGTGTCTTTTCGGCCCCCACTACGCGCAATATGCTCTCAAGTACTGCCTCCTACACCATCTGGTCTCAGCTCCATTTCCTATCTCTACACTTACTTCCTTAAAAGCGAAGATGAGCGCGTTGTTTCTACTGCCTACTTTGTAATTTGCAGACTGCCCATCTCACTCTCTGCTCATTTTCCCCTTGTAGAGACCGCCTCAGTTTGGAGTCCTGCAATAGCGGACGCAGCAAATGAGCTCTTGATTGAAGCATTGAGACAAATACCAGATGGCTGCCTAACTAACTTAATCCTACGTGCATTGGCACAAATTGTAGAGCCGCCCACCAGAGTAGTTTAAGTTGCAGGGTGTCTGGTATTTTCCCTCCTGCAACCTCCTCATCACATCCACATCCTCCTTATCTGGCTCCACCTTAGCCTCTAATTCCACATCTGTATTTAACTTAATCCTACGTGCATTGGCACAAATTGTAGAGCCGCCCACCAGAGTAGTTTAAGTTGCAGGGCGTCTGGTATCTTCCCTCCTGCAACCTCCTCATCACATCCACATCCTCCTTATCTGGCTCCACCTTAGCCTCTAATTCCACATCTGTATCCCCTGTCATCTCCCGCATGCTTGGTGGTTGGCTAGCCAGCAACGGTGTCACTGCGGCGAAGGAGAACGAAGTACAAGAATCAGATAGCATCTAGGAGGTTGGCAAGCGCCATCACTCCACCTATTCATCCATATCCTACCACCAACTCGTTGCACCCAAACGATCGGATAGGTCACATTCCATCGCACGGCGCTTGTTCTTGCAGCTCACTGTTGGGGATGAGCTTTATCCTATCGCTGCGAATGAGGCCCCAGTGAGGACAAAATACGGCTGAGTGGATGTGAGCAGAGGAAGCTGAATGAACACGGAAAACTACTATTCTTGCTAGCGATAATGCAGTTGAGTCAATGTGAAATCTACTTGCACACGAGCATTTCGTCTTTTAAAAAATGGTCTTTTCAGAGCCAGTACTGTCGATGGGAGGAGCAAGGGCGAGAGGAGATCCTTCGACTAATTCCACCGCAGTTCAACATCTCTAAAAATGCTAGTAAATTACAACGTGCAAGGCATTGATTGCTCTAACTGTGAGCCAACTGGATTATTGATTAGTTGGTCAATGAAGGAAGATGACATTGAGGAAGGATGGATGGCGCCAATTACAAAGTTGTGTGTAGCTGCACTTGTGGGCGCTAATTGAAGAATAACTTTAGGTGCCAGTTAGCCTATCCAGAAGGACAGAGGGTGAAAATAAGTGTTCGCGAAATGTACTACAATGTACTACAATGGCTTCGTTGTCCATCCACACTTCCAGTCGCATCACTCGAGGTTTATTTTGGTGACATTGAATTTACTTTTGGACTTGAGTGGAAGAGGATGAAGAGAGGAAGTGGGAGTGGGATAGAGTGGAAGGAAGGGAATAGCATAGTACAGCCCAGACGGTGAGCAACTAAGCTAGAATTGAATAAGTTGCTGCCATTTTGATTTTTTTAATTGCATTCTTCACATTTTTATACAAAGTAATTAATTTGATGTGTGGTCATTGCAGGGTAATTGAATCGTCTAATTTTTTGGGATCCGGTTGCCTTGACTAAACATTTAATTGCAATTATATTGACAAGACATTTTATGCGGTTGCTAAGGCGCTGGCCCTAGTTTGGTAGGTTTTTTCTTTGGCTTCCCTTGGTAGGGATTTACTGTGCTGCTTGGTTAATGGCTTTTCAACGCTGTGGTGCACATGTAATCAATGAAGGGATATGTTTTATTTGCATGGTGGCAGTAATTAAAAGTGGTGGGTTTAAGAAGTGAATTGCCATCTTACGTATACTCGCCTCAAAACTGTACTGTACTTATATTTTGCCCAACTGCAACTTTGTATTCGATGGCAACTACAATTTAGAATCCTGGCTGCAATTTTTTACTCATTTGATTTGAAACTTGATCAATCATGCGACAAGTTGCAGATGTCTCGGTGTTTTCGTCTATATCTATAGCGCGTAACTTGCTCGTAAGTCCATGATCGCAGCTGCCAATGTTAAAGAGACCCCAGTTGCACTTTTCCATTTGCTCTCCAACCCTCTTGTTTCGTATTCTGTAGCTAGCGGTTTCCTCAATGCGATTTTGGTTTGATTTCAGTTGTTCCCTATGCTTAGTTATTTGTGCTGCTGCTCCACGTCCTGTAACCTGGATTTCATTCCATGCAACGTCCCACCTCAGGACGCTTTCCTTAGTTGTGTGTGTGAGACTGCCAAGCCTAATATATGAGTAAAGTTGGAAGAGCCAAGCATTTGGCGTAAATTGTCTCTTATTTTTATAATGTTCAGAGGTTATAGAATTTATCAGCTTGCGATGAAGGCCATTTTGAAAATGGTTGACCAGATGTAACTCGGCTGAAGACACTGAAGGATAGAAATCGTTCGGTGACACGGTGGGAGTTGGAACCACAGTGGTACGATTTTATGTTGCAGTACAGCACAATAGATGCCCTATCTCGAGCACGGAACTCAGCAAAGGCTAGCGGCGTTGTAGTGCTTGCCTTATTTTTGAGCGGGCTCTATACATATCATAGAAACATAAACATAGTAGCCAGCCTGGCGAGCTGTGGCGTAGTAGAGGCCAGAGGGATGATGGTAGGGTAAACTGGTTGCGAATTGTATTCAAGGCAAGATCCATGAAGGCGCAACAAGCCAAAATGGCCGTTTTACTCTTTTCGTAAATCGGCTCGCCATAGGCGCCCAAAAATGGCGCAAAGCGCCAAGCTTTCTTTGAAGGTAGCGTACATGAGAAATACGTTGTTATTGGGTAGTTTTTAGGATGAAAGCTTAAGCTTAAACTGAAATGGAAGTCTTTTGAAGAATTAAACGCGCAGGCAAGCGCTGGAGCAATACAAGTAGTACCTGAAATAGGGGGGGGTGAGAAGCGGGGTTAGACATAACCATAGATCGCATAGGCCAAAGTATCGCAAAAACAGCCTATGCAAACAAATGGCTGAGAGTAAAAGTCTTTCTTATTTAAGACGCAGTCATAACAAAAGAGGTGTTTTACCCGTTCTAAACCACACTACGTGGCTCTTGGGATCCGAAACAAAGTAGTAATTCAGCTTTATGGCACCTTATCAGGACAAAACACAAAGCTTTGTTATAATCTCCGAAAAGAAGATTTGTCGCTACGCCATCGTAGCCCAGCATGAGTCAGCTCCTCATTTTGGTCTCTTTACCACGTGACCTGGTGTCGACACGGACAACACTCGATTTGGGCTTTCTTCGAGCAGCTTGCATGGCCCTTTGTCAGGTCAACCCCTCAAAAACTCAGTGCGGAAATAAAGGATGAACGAGAGCTACCTGGCTGGGGTCTTAACTATACCTTCAATGGGCTCACTTCATACCACTTAAGCGGTAACGATTTGCAGCGCCTCTGTATCGTCAGGCTGACTAATGTGTCAAGATGTCGAGTCTTAATCAAGAAGGAAAGGAAAAGCCCGTTAGTCTGCATTAAGCGGAATCAACTAGCATCTTTTCTAAGACCTCTTTCTGCAAAGTTTTAACCGATACTCAGCCAAGCTAAATTACGGTTGATTGTGAGTACTTTGGTCCTTCACCCGGAGGAGGCATAGCCTTAACGTTGCGCCTTTTTTGAAAAGTAGCTCATAGCAAAGAGCCAGGAGTGACTAGCTTGGATATTACCATTGAGAACGTGGTCGACTCTACCGATCACCTCTGTTTACCTATAATACAACGGCAACAACTGGTAACAGGATTACGATGGCAACGTTTGTGACCTCTGTTTGTCCCAACGTCTCTTCGTGCGGAGCAGTTAGATCCAGGTTGTCATAGCTGCAGCACAGACAGAGAATAGATTGATAAAAGTACTGTAATTCCTAGAGTCCCTTTTTCCTAAGGTACTCCTGACAGCTTCTGAGAGCATCTGGAAGTAGAAACCAAGGCCTTTATGTCTAATTCTTGCTACGCTCCTACGACAAAGAAGAAACACGCAGAAATGGAGAGGACGCGTTCTAGTTGAAGCGATGACAGAGCATATTTAAGCCGAGACTTATCTACCGATTCTATTAGGGAGTGAAATTCAGACCACATTAATTTCAAACGCTATCGCAGAGGTGGTGAGACGAAGACACCCATTGGCTCCCGAGGCAAAGCAAGCAAAGGATCATTCATAGTCGCCTTTATTCGTACAGCTACTAGGTCAGGACTGCTCGCCCCGAAAATGCCACAGGAAGATGCAATGGCATCTTAAAAGCGAGCACCACAATTCAGTCAAATGCATCCATCCAGTCTCCTCCCTAGTATATCATACGTTTCGAGTCGCTTAATTAAGTAAACGCACAACTATCTTCTTTGGCTGACAAAGTGCCACTAACTCCTTGTCAGTTCCTTCACCTCTTCTCTGTCCTGGGCTGAACTTTGTCTTATGCTCGGTTTCGGTTTAAATATGTCCACTTTATGTTGTTGAGCCCATTGCATATATGGACACATGGCACAGCTCTATTGTCAATGTCGAAGAATTTTGTGACCGCGGGTGGCTGCTACTTTGCATTAAACAACGCTCGTCAAGTAAACCCTAACTCCAACCAGCTGACTTAGAAAATCACTTTTGAGTGTGCAGTACTACTTAAAGGCACAGCCCTCTAAATGGTCAAATGCTGGTTTACCTTAAGCCAACCCTCCTTTGCAAACATTGCTGACAAGTGACGCCTTTGCAACAGACGCACTAATCAATGGGTTTCAAGGAGGAGAGACATTGCTTTCCTGAATTAAGGCCTCCGTTTAAACCGCTTCTTCATTTACCAACTCAGTAAGTCATTTTTAATTCCATCAATCAAATAAACACTTCCACGCAGTCAGAGAGGATAAAAGTTGGGACGCTATCACCGCCGCAGCAGTGAGGACAATGCAGACTTATGTAGCAGTCAGAAGCTGATGTTCTCTGTTAGTTTAGACAACCCCTTTACGATTGTTGCCTGGTCCTTGGTGCACATCAACTTCACAATTTTATTCTGTTCCAGATTCCCCTCCTATGAATCCGTTCGACAATTTACACTTCCACGCAGTCAGAGAGGATAAAAGTTGGGACGCTATCACCGCCGCAGCAGTGAGGACAATGCAGACTTATGTAGCAGTCAGAAGCTGATGTTCTCTGTTAGTTTAGACAACCCCTTTACGATTGTTGCCTGGTCCTTGGTGCACATCAACTTCACAATTTTATTCTGTTCCAGATTCCCCTCCTATGAATCCGTTCGACAATTCTCATGCCACACACATTTGGGTGATTGTGAAAGTGAAAATTTTAAATGCATGCCCTCGGTCCACTAGGACTGGTGGTATTGTGTTGCTTTGTAGTAGGTCAAGCTCTCGGTGGCGTCATGAGAAATGATGGGCAACTTCCTACTTCCCCTTCGTTAAAACCATGAAAATCGGCTAGATTTTTAACAAGTTTTGGAGTATGAGAGCGAAGGCTGACGTAAAAGAGACGCGTCAGCTGGCAAGCTCTGATGTCCCAGTTGCCCTAACACCACTAATCGACTTTATTTTGCCATTTTTCCAGTCAGCTGAAGAGGGGTGACAGGCTCCATTAGAAGAGTCGGGGACTTACGCACTGGCGTCCGGCATGTAGAACATGTCAGGCCACAAAGGAAAAGTGCTCCAATCCCAATCACTTTGATCCCATTTAAATTTTGGCTGCAAAGCCTTCCAGATTTACCATTTTCTAAGGCATATATGTGGAAGACAAGGCTTTAATAAGACGAAGATCATCCGGTTGTTCCTCGTCTCCCATAAGCACGCAAAACAGTCAAGTGTCTTTAAACACTCATTTATCTGCCGCAAGGAGATGCCGACACTGATTCTCGAGACCCCTACAGCACTGTTTGCCTAAGGTGGCCCCACCTTGCTGCTTTGACCTAATCGGTGGAGGCCAACCTCTCTCTGAGGCTCTGGACACTAATGAAACAAGCAGGTCTGTCTCAATGAACAGATAAATCATCAATATCTGAAGTAGAAGATGGTCGTCCTGTTTGTGAAGATGGTCGTCCTGTTTGTGTGTCTCTCCTCTGTCCCATAACGCAAACTTGATCTAGGTCTGACGGCTCAGGCACCTGTTGCTAGCGCTGTCAGCGACGCCGTAGCCGAGGGAGTGATAGAGAAAGAGCAGGATTTGCGGGCTGCTAAAAACTCCTTCTTAATTGTGTCAAGGCCCCAACAGCCTCACACAAACGCTTCACATGAGGATAAGCGGCACCCTGAAACGCCAACAGAAGACTTGAAGATGACTAGCCGCCACCTTCCTGTTCGTGGGTGAATGGATGGAAGGTTGAGGTACCCACCACTCTAGACCTGTGCTGTAAATTATTTACCATTGGAGTGGGTTCTACACGACAATTTGGTCATGAGACGACATTTGCTGATTAAAAGAAAGAGCCCTAGATTTATTAACGTATAGCTACATGGGCTGATTGACATCTGGCGAAGTAAAGCAAGTCGTTATCAAGTCAGGAGAATGGCTTGGCTTGGCTTGGCTTGGTTGCTTTGCGTTCCCATCAGAGCTAATTTCGTCTCTCTCACACTCCATTTTAATACACTAAAGCTCAAGCCACACGACCTTTGCTCCCCTCCTCTTAAGGGCAAGCAAACACAAGTAGGCAAACGCACTTACCGCGTCACACACTCGCTCATGGTGGACATTTGTGCATGGCACGAATGAGGGCACACCTTTTGATGCTACCGCTCCGACTGACTATCATCGGGTGAGGCAAAATCGCCACACATAAAGAAACTAACAAACATCATTCAGCTTCAGCTAAAATCATCAGAATCTTGACAAGTTTAATTGCCGTAGGAGCTTTAAATCTCACTGTGCTAGTTGTGGATTACCAAAGAGATTTACTCAATCCTAGTTCAAAATCACTTAGCTATCGTGACCAAGTGTCAGTGCATTTGCGTTAGCCGAGGTCATGCGTCAGTAGTGTGTGGCGCGCATTATTGGAAGGGCCTGTGGAATGCTCTTTGATCTTGGTTTTAGCTGACTGAGCATTGGGAAAGTGAATTGGGAGCCTATTACAGTGTTTGGATCACCAAAATCTATCCGTTCTTGAGGAGAGAAATGAATTTCAATTGCGGTATATTGTAAGCAATGATAGGGGTTAGAGGCTCGCTACTGAAGCATGTCTGAGAAAAAAATGTGGACAATACAGATCGTACGCTCCATTGTTTCATTGCTAAGGACGAATACCTCTGATCTTTTAAACATGAACACTTCGAGTGGTCAGCAGACCATTAAGAGCGAAAAAGTTTGGTGACATTGGTGTGAAGACGCATTCAGTGTACAAATGCTTTGAATTGTGAAGTGGGTAAAAGAAGTGCGCAAAACATGGGGCACCAAAATGTTCTATAGCTGTTTTTAATCCAAACCGTTCACGCACTTTGCTGCCACATGTTCACCGGGCTCTCCCAACTTTTGTTTGGAAAATGTAAACAAGTTTTTGTCATTAGGGCTAAACACTTTTGACACACTGATATGGATCGATTCGTGCGATCACTAGCCCCAAGGCGAGCAATCAGCTGCCCCGCTTAGCATCACAGGGTCTTTTGAATGCGGAGCATTGGTGGGTAAGTGACATATAGTGGCAGGCAAATCTAAAAACCACTTTTAAATGGCTTGATTAGGCCTGCACACTGGGACTGACGATGAGCTTACAAAGGCCTGGAATCTGGCTTAGCTTAGCTGATAAGGCGGACAAATTTGACCACATCATCGGCGTTGGACCGGATTGTGAAGAGTCTCTATAAAGCAGGGCAGGGGCATATTTGGATAAATGTGCTGAACACTAACTGACGATCAGATATTTATCAAAGGAATAGGGTCAAGGCATAGGCGGTGAACAGTGCCATGTTAATTTCCTATCAAAAACACATTTCACCGCTATTTTTCCGTTTCGCTGTCAACTTCTACTGCTATGCAGCAGTTGCGGCTCGTTTTGCATCTGTAGGGTCAGACTGGTGCATTTAGGGTGCAGCGACATATGCCTTCTCAAATGGCTCAATGAGATAATTGCCTTGCAGAAAAAGCAGCACAACTACAGGAACTGCGCCTATTTGACACCCACTCCATATTAATAATGACGCTACACCGGCCAATTGTTCCACAGACGGAGTAGATGAGTCACACCCTCTTCGCTTCCATTCGAATGCAGTGAGCAATCAATCAACCTTATGTCTGCAGGTGCTTGAGCGATCCTGAGTCTGTCAACAACTTTTCGTTCCTTGCGTACGATGCATCGACAATCTGATGCGAGAAGTACTCCTCAGGCTTCTTTAAATTTTAGGCAACTGCGTTGGTGAGCCGGTCGAGAAGATAACAGGCTGAGTTAGCCTCGACATTATCTTGACTACATAACTAGCGTTTAAGAATATGAATTGCAGCCGCTAAAACTAAAGAGGTGAGATTGAGAGTGGCAAGGAACATGTATCCTCCTTTTAAATTTCTTTCACGACTCACTTCGCATTTGCATGCATCCACTTCCACTACAAATGATGTCGCCCCATGCATTTCATAAACCTCTTTATCTTTCCGTGGGTAACCCCTGCGTCATGTCTTGTAAATGAACAGTCCGTGGTGGGCGGCAACGTATTTCCTGACTTTCTTGCCTCGTGTTTGCCAAAATGCACGAAAGGGCTAGAGCTCCACGCTATGATTAGGTAGTTTGGAACAGTAATCAGTGCAGACGTCGGTCTCGTCAAAATGAAAGCCATGTGTAGTTGCCTTGATGTTTCGTCCTTGGCTGCGTTTCGCATTGAGTCGGCAAAGTTTTGTAAGTTTGGTAGGCGTGAGTTGGGGCCTATCATGCTCAATAAATTTAAAGTGTTGATTTTGCAGTCAGTCGAGTGCCAATTTTGGTAGAAATCCAACCAGCCATTTGGGTGAATGCTGGATGGATTTCTCATTCCTATCACGGGGATATGAGACGAATTCTGTTTCGAAGTCCTTGCATCCTCACTTCTAGCTGTAATGTTTTCTTCGGAAATAAATCTGTGGATACAAACTGCCATTTCATACCTCGTTGGAATAAGTGCGAGATTTATAAGGCCAGCACATATGTCCTGCGTCATGTCTTGTAAATGAACAGTCCGTGGTGGGCGGCAACGTATTTCCTGACTTTCTTGCCTCGTGTTTGCCAAAATGCACGAAAGGGCTAGAGCTCCACGCTATGATTAGGTAGTTTGGAACAGTAATCAGTGCAGACGTCGGTCTCGTCAAAATGAAAGCCATGTGTAGTTGCCTTGATGTTTCGTCCTTGGCTGCGTTTCGCATTGAGTCGGCAAAGTTTTGTAAGTTTGGTAGGCGTGAGTTGGGGCCTATCATGCTCAATAAATTTTAAGTGTTGATTTTGCAGTCAGTCGAGTGCCAATTTTGGTTGAAATCCAACCAGCCATTTGGGTGTATGCTGGATGGATTTCTCATTCCTATCACGGGTATATGAGACTAATTCTGTTTCGAATTCCTTGCATCCTCACTTCTAGCTGTAATGTTTTCTTCGGAAATAAATCTGTGGATACAAACTGCCATTTCATACCTCGTTGGAATAAGTGCGAGATTTATAAGGCCAGCACATATGCAAAACACTTACGGCCGCGGCGATAGTGAAGTCCGACGCGACCAAAGCATTGTAATGATGCTGCTGTAGTACATCCCAGGCTGGCATAAAAGAGTTAATCCATAGACAAAGTAGCTTTTGACAGTAAAAAAAGCACATGTATTCGGTTGTTTTAGTCCCTCTAGACAATTTCTTACAATGGGGAGTAAAAGATACTTGTCAACGAATAAGCGCACATTCTAGTTACGCAGAACACTTCCATCAGCAGACAACTGAAGATCTTCCATCAGCAGACAACTGAAGACCATAAACCAACTTACAAAGTAAGAAATTTCTTTGACAGACATTGTGATTCTAAATGAGGCCGATTTAAGCATAAGCACGATATAGATGCAGCATTAAATATTAAGTACTTTTGGCGTTTTAGCGGCAAGGAGAGGAGGGCGGACGTACTAGGCGCTATTAGTAGTAGTAGTGCTGGTGAGATGGCATGAAGGCCACGATGGAAAATTCGTGGTGCAATTTTTGGGCGGCTGACTTCAGATATGCGTTCAAATCACGTGGCGTCATGCCATCATGGGAAGAGACAGATTTTGCGACACTGATTTCTGAAAGTAGACACTGAATGAGGTAAATCGTGGCCCCATCCATCCCCTCCCTTGAAGTCTACTTATTTTAATCCCAATTATAGTCACTCTCCTCGCATTTTTTAACGGCCTTGCAAGCAAAATCTGGAACACAGTTCTGAGCTTGCGCATCTGCGTAATCCCCTGAATAATGGCATACGAACTGCGCGGTAGGGTTAATGACATTTTAATCACCTTACATTTACTTCTTAGGTTAAATCGTTTCCCGCTAAAATGCATCTCATCATCCAAATGCGGAGGATTTACTTTGCATACCGACTGTAATCTTAAAGGCGGTGTCGAAAGTAAAAATCGCCTTTGCTTTAAATAAAGCAAGCGCAATTGTTTCACTCTTAATTTTTGCCCAGCAATTTAACGATGAAGTCATGTTTATGCGGTAAATTTTAGTTGCTGGCCAAGCCAAACCAAAATTAGTTTTCTAGCAAATGTGGGCAGCAAAGTCGTGCTGCATATTAAAGACCAAGTCAAAAGTCCTCAAGCTAGATTTGATGTTTCAAAAGGTCCATATATTTTCATCTAGTGGCAAGAGAGCATCTGCACCGGGCAGTTAGGGCAGGCATGCGTCTTGCCTAAATGCGGTAAAATAAACTGGGCCTGCTTTTGACTGCAATTCATCAAACTATTCCTTATATTGAACCACCATTTACTGACCAGTTATGGTAGATGCTGAGGTTGGTTGGTGCCTGCCCAAAAGTAGCGAGTTCCTAGCGTATTTCGAAGGTGCGGAGTTGTGCTTAATCAGCATGCACTCACAAACAGGCACCTGGATCCAACCGTCGATGAGGAGCTTACAACAAACTTCGCTCTGTCCAAGACACAGGAGGCGATTTCTTCCTAGACTTGCTAAATATGAGACCACGCAATCGGCCTCAGCTGCGTATGTTACGAGTTGCAACCATGTGGTTTGCTACACTGACTTAGTGTTAATCCATCTGACCTTACAACGACACAACCCAGTAACCACTATGATCACGTTTGTTAAGCAACCTGGTTTATTGATGCAAAATTGGATAGAACACAACTGTTCGAGAGGATTCGAGTCCAGTCNACACAGGAGGCGATTTCTTCCTAGACTTGCTAAATATGAGACCACGCAATCGGCCTCAGCTGCGTATGTTACGAGTTGCAACCATGTGGTTTGCTACACTGACTTAGTGTTAATCCATCTGACCTTACAACGACACAACCCAGTAACCACTATGATCACGTTTGTTATGCAACCTGGTTTATTGATGCATTATTTGATAGAACACAACTGTTCGAGAGGATTCGAGTCCAGTCAACCCATTTTGGTGTTTGATGCATATCAGGGAAAACCTAGGTGTATCTCTAGCTCAAGTTGTACATCTATAAGCATTTAAGGCGACAAATTTTAGGCGAATGGCCATCATCTCCATCTTTAAAATAGGTTTGCTGCAATAAATGATATAATGCACTTGAAATGCAGTAGCAACGCTAATGTTGCAAATTTGGTTGGGATACAAGACGTTTCGTATTGGAAGAGAGTGCATTTGGTAGAGTGGCATTTCGCTTTGTATTGTTGCTTTTCACACTAATCTCCCGGTCAGAAGAGACACCACACATACCAAATAAAGCATCGTATCACATCGTTAACGCTGGTTAAACATAAGTGTTGTGCAAACCCTTGCAATGGCTCTCTGGAGTAGGGGCAGCTATGGTGCTGACACTCGTAATCCTTTATTGAGCAATCGATGTAGGCAGCCAAATCAACTTGGGGCATGCCTTACTAATCAGCTTTTTCCTAAGACGTCGTGAGGCACGCTTGCCTGAAAAGATGCATACATGGGCACATAAACAGGATAACTTTTGATGCATTTAATGTGCGTCTTCTAATTACCAATAAGTAGAAGCAGATACTTTTGCTTCCAACCACTGCCACTCAGCTCCATTTGTTATTCCAAGCTCCAGCACCACGACTATTTACAGACTCGCTGACTGCGTTGGCAGCAGTGTCGCAGAGTGCAGTGACTTTGCCAAGCACCCGACCGCGCACTTTTAAATGAGCACCCTGTTTTACCGGGTTCACCAGATTGGATGCTTAAAATGCATTTAACTTGATCCACAATGGCGTTTGAAACTTGAGTGCAGTGACTTTGCCAAGCACCCGACCGCGCACTTTTAAATGAGCACCCTGTTTTACCGGGTTCACCAGATTGGATGCTTAAAATGCATTTAACTTGATCCACAATGGCGTTTGAAACTAGAGCAAGCCTCTAATTTTCCAGTTCCAAGGTGAGCAATCACCGTCGTAGCAGTACGCCTGGTAGGAGGTGGCGGCCAGGTCAATTCAGACACCGCTAATCACTATTCTTGATAACTAGGTAGTACTTGTGCCCATTTGACAGCTAAGGTTTCGATTATGAAAATTTTCTATTAGTATCCACGCATATCCACTTGTCTCCATCTTAAAACCTGTTTGCAAAAGATAAGTGAAGCTGAACCAATTAGCAAAAAGGCACTAAAATAAGTGTTTCGAAACCCGCTTAACGTCATTCATAAATGATTTTGACCTCTGCATTTCCTTGCTCATACTCTCAACAATCATTTTCGCAACCACTCAGCTACCGAGTTTGACTTTTTGCCTCAAACCATTTAACTGTGATTAACCTGCCTTAGCTTTGCGCAGGGTCCAAAACTATCTGAGTAGTGAGTAGCGAATATAATTATGAACATACACAAGCGCGAGCAGTTCACAATGCCTACTAAGATACCTTTCTCCTTTTTGAAAAAGCCTGAGGAATTTAGGGGAGTGATGCTTCTCGGGGACTGGTTAAACGCTTGGTTGTGGGAGTGTGTGCTAAATACCCATGGATTATACTTTTTGAAATGCGTTCTGTAGGCCTTCGTAGCTGCACTTTTCTCAACTATTTCGAACTTTTTTATGCCACCGACTTAACAGAAGCCCATTCTTAACACTAGTCACGATCCCCAAGGTAACGACCCGAGCAAGTGAGTGACGAAAGTAGTAAGGAAATGGAAGACCATCAAAGCAACTACGGTTCTTACTTTTTAACATGAAAGCAAGAATTCCATCGTTATTGAAGCTTTTCGTTTTCTGGAGTACATAACAGAACCACAATTAGGTTTGTGTATGATTACTTGCGCTTACAACTTAGCGAGTTCCTCTCTCCCCATATCCTACACTTAGCCCGCACTGGCGGTTCGTGCTTTCTGACTACAATGTCACGAAAGTAAGAATTAATGCACTGCGCCGCACTTTGCAGATCTTTAAGATTCCAGCGAGCGGCGATCAACAGAACTCATGTCAGCGTCAGGATCTCTGTGGTGTACTATTTGTGAACTCGGGGAACACTAAGCTAGTACTCTTTGCTAAGTGTGCATTAATTTCCGCTTCCAGTTGCAGAACTCGAGATTGTAGCGCACTTGTCACCGTTGCGCGGTAGTCAGCACTCAGGATTTTGTGTCTTACTAATTACTACCCATTTTTACTGAGATGTTACCACACGCTCAGTGGCAGATTGTGCAGACGTTGCTAGTCGTTTACCAGCTCCTTTCCTCGCTCCGTTTTGAAATTTGCGCGCCCGCCGCATCTTCAGATAACATAAGGGTGTATCATGTGTTAGTAAGACAAAAACAAATGATCAAATGAATGGGCGCATACATTGTTCGGTGGGTGGGCGCAGTGAGGTGGCAGGAGGAACAATGCAAGACGTGCCATGCGGTCGAAACGCAAGCAATTAGGTAAGGGTTGTAGTCCGCACACATACACGCAACCTGAAAGGCCGACGGATCAGTGCTAAACACTTGCCTCACCTAAGGCAGGAAGGCACATCGCATGCACTGTTGCACATAAAAGACAACAACTATAACAACTTATTTGCAGCGAGCCAATTTTAACCGAGCAATGCTTAAAATGCTGGCGAAGGTGAGATCCGCACTCATTGCCACCAGACAATGCCTTCATTCTTGGCAAAAGAAGAAGACGTTGGAGGAAATAAAGTCGTTAAACGAACCGCGACCACCTCTTCTATCCTTATTCCAGCAACGAAACATGAAAAGGAAATGAGATAAATAATAACAATAATGAAATATAAATTGAACGAATACTTACTAGCAGGAAATTAGCGAATAGGCCTCAAGTACTTAACAATTTTAAATCACATTTCTAACACTTCATAGCGCACTTAACAGTGGGATCGAAGTAACGAAGTGTGAATATATTTTAAGGTACGCTCATCACCGGTGCCAGCACTTAACTGTGACTTAGCAAAATAAAAGCATTCGCATGCCTTCTGAAGTTAAATATGACGCAGCTGACGCTTGGTAATGCAAATTGGTTGCGACAGCGCAACCTATACATAGGTACTGCAGTTCACTCTCGCAATTCCTTCATGAGTTTATGTCGTCGTCTGTACGACTGCGATGAACATTCGCTATTGTAGTCGCCTTCCTGTGACGCCTACTGCCTTTACCTTGACCATTCAGTTCATCGGATTTACAGCCCCTACGTCGTGTGAACATAAGTGAGAGCAGAGTCAATTTTCAGCTCATAAATCGACTGCTACGACTGCAATACTATTTCAACCTTTCTGTTCAGATGCTTCGCCTTATTAGTTTTAGTCAGGCCATTGCTTGTCATTAATCCTGCACCAAAAATGTTTGGCTTCTCACACCATGTCACCCTCTGTTTTGGCTTCATCTAGAGTCCGCTTGTGATAGTATGGAAGTTGCAGCTCACACATTGGCTCTAAAACACACCAATTTATGGGGTTGGCTTGCATTACTTCCATCCCTATCCACAAAGAATAATTAAAAGGTCTCCTGAGGAGAACTTAAACTAGAACCCGACCACCTCAGACGTGTTGGTGGCGGAGGCCCAAGCAGTAGTCTTTAAGATTGCTCTTAGAATTCACGACAGCAAGGGAATGAGCGAGAAAGGCGTTCTTAGCGGAATACGATAAAACTATTAGTGAGTTCATTATTATCGTGAAAAGACACCGAAGACACCGTATCAGAGTGCATCTCATTCTGCGGCCTACTCGTCAGCGAATGGAGGAGTCATTTGTGGGATGGCATCTGCCATCAGTGACGGATTCTTTGGGGACTGATAGGAGAAAGAGCACCGCAATTCAGGCCACATGTAATTCTCCCCACAAGAGCAGTCCAATCGAATGTTTCTAGAAACAATTGTACCAGTAATACAGAAGAGTAGCAAAACTAAAATGATTAAAAGATTTTGTAAAAAAGGTGAGTAATGATGCGCAGTGACGACCTCTGGTCCTGCTAATGCCAATTTACTTGGTTGTAATTTTATCCCAAGACTAATTTCCTAGCGGTTTCTAGAGATGCAACAAGAGTGCCCAAGAAATTTCACCAAGTTTTTTGAAATTTCTACTTTTAACGAAAAAGTGCGTTTTATTGGCGACTTTCAAGTGTATAATTTTATGCAAAACACGCTTTTTTGCGCTTGAATACTTCATGATGAACTTCTGTTGGTCGCCTTGCTACTTGCTATCAGGCTGCTATATTACGATTCCCTTTAAATGCATTATTCTTCACTTTTCCTACTTTCATGCAAGATTTCCTGAATCATATAAGACAGGAGAGTGTCTAAGGTTGGACTCATCCAATCCACGCTAGTCAGTGGAGCCAGCTCACTGGTTTGGCTTGCTATATTGCGACCCACTTTCCTTCTCTTCTGTTTATAAATGTCAAAACTGGTCGTATCTCGCATTTTGTAGCACTTCACAGATGATTAGAAGCACATTTAGAGGTGTGAAAGTTCCCTGCTTTGCGTTTTTTATCGAAAGCGTGCAACGATTGCGATCTGAATATTGCGTTTCTTCACATCTGTAGGCCCATTTGGCTGTGGCTACATGCAACATCAATATAGGAGGCAGAATGACGCTTTCATTTAGCTCATGCTTGGCAAAACTACCAAGAATTCTGTATTGTTTCAAATAAATCCAATTTATTGAGGTGACGGCCTGGGTGCATTAGCGTGTTCTCGCACAATGACCTTATAGATGTGTGTGGGTACATGGAAAATGGGCAAATATCAACGCCTAATTGCCAGACGCAGTTGCTTGGGTCAAAGTGCCTTAGGCACTACAAACAGCGTATTTTCAAATTATTTAATGATTTACTCAATCAAATCATTTCGGACAGAGCTCCAAGTACACAAGGCCAGGTTGTACTGGCGATTCCGCAGGCTGCTTTAACTTGCACGCTACCCGTCAGCTTGTTCTCGATGCAATTATTACCAATTTTAGCAAATGTTCTCACTGACCAATTTAGAAGCTGAAGTATATGATTGAAAGCTGTTGGCTTTTGAGGGGTGACTTAAATTCTGGAAGAAGAAATGCATCGCAATGCACACTACGCAGATAAAATAGCTGAAAGCCACTATTTATTAAACAAAATAGCGATTGGAAGAGGAAATGCCAACATTCAATATTTTTAGGCATGCAAGTCAACTTCATCTTGGCTACAATTTCCAGCAACCGGTCTTAAGAGCGATTTGGGAATAATTTGTGAATGGTATTAGCATATGGAGTCGCTACAGATTGACTGATGAGCCAGCACATACCTATGGCCATTTCTCGAATGATCGGTGCCAACACGCACTTCGAATTGGCTCAACGCGACATTTGCTGTTGCGACTCTCTCTTAGAAACCTATCAAACCAAACTCATAATGTAATCAAGTTCCCAGAAAAATTGTTCGTCAGGTGGAAAGCGCTTGTTTGAGTGCATGATTATAATCCAGGCACTTTAATTGACACCACCAAAAACAAAACGGTTTCCTGGCAAGGGCGTGAAGTTTGGCACTAATTGACTTATAGAAATGTTCACAATACACAGATAGAAGAAGAGCATGCCTAATCCTAAAGATTATAATTGCTCAATACCTGGACACCGACAGAAAGCACAAGGACTTTCCTTTCAATAAATACCACACCTACTCATACAATAACAGAAGTAGCTGAACCGAAGATGAAGTTATTCCTACCATCTTAAAATTTTGGTAAAGATTCGGGAAAAGGCTGCCTAAAATACGACTCAGCGTTGTCAAAGAATAAATAAAATGAGGCATGCCTCTAGCGTACGTGGGAAGACACATCGATAGGTTTTGGAAAGGGCCTTACCTTGGAAGCAATGGATAAAAAACGTTGTTGTCATCCTATATAGAGATACAAAGGCGTGGTTACATCAGGCAAAAGTGCGGGAACACGCATATGATGACTGATGAATTTATGCCCAAGAAACGTAAATGAACTGAACACGTGGAACATGAATGTCGAATCAAATTTGATGTGCATCTTTTACGAAATAACATAAAATATCTAATGCACTTAACTTTATGCTCGAAAGGTGGACCAAGTCTTCAAGCTAACTAGTGCGATCGACGGTTTGAGGTCACTAGCTGTAAAGTTGCCTATTCCCCCCTTGGTGAATATGGCCCACCGCCCCCTTAGGAATTCCGAGATTCTGATAGAGAAGGGTCATCATTCGCCGATGAAAAGATAATTTATAGAGATTACTGGGACAGTTTTGTGGTAGTAGCATGACAGTACTTGACTACCGTAAAAATGTATCTGGCTTAACTGGGGTATATTTTGAGGGACAATAACATATCAACTTTGCTCTTACCTCTTCCGATTTCCATCATTGGTGCTTTGTAATAGATGCTTCATTCGGATTGGCCCAATACTTGCATATGTTTGCATAAAATATGTAAAAATTCAGGATTTCATAATGGAAGTTAAGAAAGGACTGGGCGAACATATAAAGAACGAAGACAGTGATAATGAAGTAAAATCTATAGTGTTTAGAGTGTCAAAGACAAGCATCAACTTATGTCAATCAAAAGACCATTCTGCCAGCGAAACCACTGTAACAAACTCTCTTTTGTACCAAGCCAAATCAAGACAGCACGAACGGCATTATGCTTTTTTGCACATTCAAAAAGACATTGAAATCTACTTAGCATTGCCTTTCTGCGCGAAATCTACTCCACCCCACTCCATTCTACCTCAAATGACTTGACCACCTTATGCCAATCGCTAATCAGAAATCTTGGAGCAGATGGTAGCCGAAGACTAGAAAGGGCTTTGTGATTAAAAATTTACATAAAAGGAAAGCTTACGTGATCAACATCACTTTAACTTTACCATAGAAAACAGGAAATCAGAAACAGTTGACTAAGTTTTAGGACAGACTTCCGCCACCAGGTTCTAATTAAATAATGAGCCTATGAAAACGTCATTACTAGATTTGTCCTGGTGTTTTATGATAATGCCACTTGGTGCTACTAACACGATGGAAAATCAAAGCTGGCTTGAGGACTGAAACGTCGTCGGAATAGACTTGAAAAATCACGTAGGAAGTGGTCATTTTGGCAACGTAAATTACCTCATAGAAACAGATTTTATGGGAATGCAAACCACCTTTCAGATGCCCCTATCACGTCAGCAAACGTTGCGGCGTGGTGAGGACTATCGGCCAGTTTGATCTGCTGACAGTGCTGGAGTCGATCAAGGTTGACCAGGATAGATGGCTGATAGCAACGCTGTGTTTAACGGGAAAGGCAACGACATCACAAACACTTTTAAATGAAACATGGAAACAGACCAAGACCACTAAACATGACTGGTTTGGTTTGTGAACATTAGATGCTGATTGGGGCTTGGAAAAGTGACGACGATGATCCGATAATTATTCTGACAATTTGTCGTGATCATCGCTCAACGCGCTTTTTGCGACAATGATCTGGCGTCGCCTCGAGGTGATGAGGGGTGCTTTACGGGTCGGTAATTAGCTCTAAAATGTGTGGTGTCCACCCGCCGTTAGATGCCTATCCTATCAGTGCTGACGTCTCCATTTCCATATTTGAACCAGGTGGCTGTAAATCTATAAGCATTCATTTTCGAGATCTCAGACTGTGCATCTCTCAACACTCT
>LWMJ02001015.1:0-21042 GCA_001693035.2 Taenia asiatica | reverse complement strand
TGGCACGACTTTCTGTCCAAACCCTTGAAAGGATGTACATCTTGGCGGAACCAAAGTGTTCGTGTAGCCTAGCGTAATGGTAGGCAACGTGTTAGCTCACCTCCAATAAAGTCGAATGTCGTGGTGTTTGTAGATAAATTTACTTTAACATCTTTGCAATGTGGAATTCCCTGCTCTGTTCCAAGCTCTAGCGAAAAAATCCTTTCCATGCTAACCTGATCTGTTATAATCTCTGGGATGACTCAGTGGTGCCAAGTGATATAAAGGCGAAAATTTGTGAATCTGGCCTCAGTCATCATAAGCAGATGTTTAATGTCATGTGCTGATTTGTACGAGAATGAGCATCGACTTGCAAAGCTCATATTGACCTTTGATCTTTGTGAAAATGGATCTGTAAGGGAGTTGTCTTAGCATTTCTGTTCCCCCTTATACTTTATATAGGTTGTGGATGTGACGGTCAGGTATGTTATGCGCAACATGATAGTAAGTTAAGACTATCAGCACGAGCGTGGGTTATCTCAAGGTCAGCTCCAAGGATAGCTCTCTTAAGTAAAGGTACAGAAGGGAGTTTAAGAAACAGTTGTGACGCTTCAATGTGGGACTCATAAAACAGAGAAAGTATATTGTTAATAAAGTTGTTTTGTACGTCACGACCGTCTGCAGATAAAATTATAAAACAACGGCATTTTGGAAGCCTATTACCCATGGAATCATAGCCGTCCAAGCAAAAGGAACAAGTTCAATCACCAACCGTGGGTGAATATGCAAATGCGAAATGTGGTGTAATCTGACGTAACGCCGCGCATACGGGATACATGGAATTACAAAGTGGTGGAAAAAGGCAGATGAATTGGAAGGTGCGGACCATTAAAGTATCAGAGGTTGGGTCGTTAATCACTACTAGATTTATATGACAACACCATCCAGGGCTGTAAAATCTTGAATGCAAGACAACTTCTATGATACAGGTGCATTCGCAAGTGACGCTAATCCAACGATGATAGTACTTGTGGTAGACGTATCAGCACAAATAGCATTGATTTAGTGAACGCAATCAGTTGCTTATTTGGTCTTGGCCACATCTCGATGCTCTTAAATAAGTCAAAGATATGAGCTAGACTCATGCGCACCATTTAATTTTCCGCTACGTTAGGTCGACTTGGCAACATCACTAGTTACATCTTTGCCATTGAGTGGCATACAGAGCAGCAAGAGAGCGAAGAAAGTGGTTGCGGATTGAGTCCTATTAAACAGGGTTAGGGTAAGTGCTGATTCGTAAAGTGGGTTCTATTAATGACACACAGACATAGTAAAAAATGACGATTAATAGGCGTTTAGTGTCATTTGACAGGATGAAAGCCACAAATGCGTAAGCGCTCGAACTTTAGTTTAATGTAATTCGTGCAAATTTAGACGACCATTTCGCAGTGTCGTTGCTTTCGTAAAATACAAAATTCTGCGCTCGATTTGGTAGTATGAACGCATCAAAGTGCATATTTTTGGTCGTGAAAAATGGTGCGTTCCTATCCATAGATTAAATGTGCTAGCTAGCGCCACATGAATATTAAAGAAGCTGAAACTGTTAGAAATTTTTGGGGAGCACCTGGGGTGGCACAAACAAAAATGGAGGCAATAGAATATGCAGTTAGTTAGGAGTCGAATGGTGATTAGTATGGAGGCGACAGACGCCGGCGAAAGCCTTGCGTAGATGACCGTGGATGTGACGCGTCACTGAGGTTACGCTACGCTGGTCTGGGTTAGTACGCACGAAAGTGGCGGAAGCAGAACGCTCGGGGTCGTTGGCTCACTTTGTTGCGCTATAATTATCTGCACCTCACTTTAGTCCTTTGTGCTACTCTCTACTCCTTGACACTTTTCCTCACTCATTTGTGCTATTTCCTACAGTAAGCCCTTAACTCATCATGTCACATTCCTTCGCATTGCATTTGATTGCGAATCACTTCACGTTTATATTACTCTATTGGATTAGGTAGTACCGAAGGAAGAGGCGGTGATGTTGGTGTCATAAGTGGATGATGTGCTAAAGGTGCTGTCGGCAGCCTCAAGGGAAGATGAATGGATGCAAGCAAGTTGAAGTGTATTTAGTGGAATGCAGCTTTTGAGATTACATTGCAAACGCATAATTAATGGTTTGAACGCTTACAACGTGAACTCTAAAATTGGTACACTTCAATTGATGCGAATAGATTAATTTTGTGGATAGATGTCAAGGCAATTTCAATACCTTATTTTATTTCACAGGAAGTTAGGCACTGAATGCAAGTGCGAATTGATTGCGATTGAGTCTTCCTTGAGAATTGAAGCCATCTGTGATTAATGGTAACATAGGGGAATAGAGAAGGACGGGAGGAACGAAGAGACAGTAACCGTGAATGCGGACGCAATCCATTCTCGTGGTGAAGCAAATCACACCTCCAGCAATCTGTGAAGGTAAAAACAATCAGGGTGATGATGAGGAGAAACGCCTTGGTTCCTTCTATGCAAATTGCTTAAATCGTGCTTGCAGAACCACTACTCTCATAGTACTTTGCTTTAGAAAACTGACTTGTATTGCTACATAAGCAGTCTCAAATTGCTCAAGTGGACAATTGTGCCATGAAGTGTTTCCATAAAGATCAGTTAAGGGAAAACGAAAACGTTTTGTTAAGAGATCAAGTGTATCAGAACAAAATGCTTTTGATAGTCGTTTCTGCTTCCACGCATCAGCATCTGGCCACTTTTCACTCTTGATGATCCACTGAGAAATTGCTAACTTCTGTAGTGTTTGTGTGCCACCCTCATAAATCGCTACACGAGGTAGCGCATATATCAAACTCTGTTTACTTAATCTCATTAAGAAATCTGCTCCTCCTCTCCTTCGTAGTTTTGCGT
This sequence comes from Taenia asiatica, assembly GCA_001693035.2. NCBI lineage: Eukaryota > Metazoa > Platyhelminthes > Cestoda > Cyclophyllidea > Taeniidae > Taenia > Taenia asiatica. The sequence goes on along the minus strand of LWMJ02001015.1, from coordinate 18,150 downwards.
GCAACTCACTTGCAGGTATGCAAGTATCACTGATGTTGAGGCGACCTAGTAGAGTGGAGAAAGGGTTAGTGCCCACGAGTTCTAATTCCATTTGTGGTGAAAAAAGGACCCAATCGAGTGGTGGCGGAGCACAACAAAATAGTCAAGTGCATAAGTTGAAGCGAATGCTGCTGTGAGCAAAATAGCTAATTGGCCATCCGCATTGTGGACACCTGTCTACTGGAAGTACTTAAATCGCTCAATTATCGCCATTTGCAAATGTACTCTAATGCAGGGAGCTAAGATGCGAAGTTGGTTCGCAGAGGGACTAGAAGTCCTCGAGCGCATTTCGTAAGGTGTCACCACCTATGAGTAAACGCAGTCATGAGCATGCGCATCACGACTAGCTTAAAATATGAAACGCTATAAAGGCAGCAGCTTAAACACTTAAGTTGCATCATAACTAACGAAATATTTCGAGTGAAATGCGAAAAGAAATAGCCAGAGGAGATGCATTGATAAAAGCATTGGCACTTATTCACAAGGTTTTCAGATTTACGACCCACTTTGCTAAACTTGTTGAAATTGACAGTGTACATTCAATTGCAAAATAGGAAGCATCAAATCCCAAGACCTTAATGCCTTTCCGCTCTCTTTGATGCCGTCTCCACCACTCTGAACCCCAGCATCCACCTTCATCATTAACGGCACTGCTTCCTTCTCAAGTATTACCTTATTCACTAAAGTAATATATGCATGCAATGCTTAGCAATCGAGCACAGTGCGAGGGAATGCGATGATGTGTTGGGAATTGACTGTGCGAAATGGCGCAATTGGGTGAGCAAGTGTACTTCGGGCGAACAGAGAGTAGCAGGGAGAAGTAAAGCGAAAAGCGGACAGGTAAAGTGAGCCAGCAACTCCGAGCGTTCCCTGCTGTCACCTTTGCGTGTACTAACCCAGACCGACGTAGCACAATCTTGTTGGTGAGCAGATTCAAGAGCACTTACGCGGCATCGTCGCTGACGATCACCCTCCCTATACCATTTATAATTCAACTCCTAACTTTTGTTACTAATTGCACATTTAATCACCTCTCTCTTTGATTCCATCTAAGATACTTGTCATTGCTTATTAATATTTAAGTTTTATTAACACTTGTCAAGAGGCCAAAGCATGCACTTCTTTCTTCAAATGTAATCTTGCACTTTGATATGCCCACTCTACCCTTTCTGAGGACAGGATTTCGCTTTTCATTAAGAGTCGAAGTACTTTTAAGAATCATGGGAACCGAAGCAAGGTACATCATTCCACAATGTGTGTTTAAAGCGTCACTTGCAAACACGACTATATTAGATAATTCGTTCTGCATTAGTGGTTCATAGCCTCATGTATGATGTCGTCATTTGATCAATCTCATCTTTTTATTTGTCTACCCCTCCTATTTGACGCTCTACAATTCCATACATTGCACATGCGTGGTGCCGCGCCGGATCGCACCACATTTCTCCTTTGTATATGCGCTCTTGACCATGGATTTTACGCTCACCTCTTGCCTGGATGGCTAGCATACATTAGGGATTAGGTTTCAGAAATGGGATTGGTCTATAATTAGATCCACAGACAGTCATTAAATGCACTAACAATTTTAAAACAAAGTAACTTCACTGTTTCTTTGTGGTTCATATCTAAGGCGTTACACTTTCTTTATTCTAGCCTTTGCTGTATTTTCAATCAAGATGGCTATCTTTAAGGGTTGCCTTGGGATAGCTCACGCAGATGCCAGAAACCCTCACTTGCTATCATGCTATACAAAATAAACCAGGTTTCTGCTATAACCCGTGTCATGAACCTAATCTGATTAGCAGATCTACACTTCAACAAATGCTTGCTTAACCATTTCACATGGTATAGGTATTTTTATGCCAAGTCACATAATTTCGTGCTTTTAGAGCAACGCCGTTTGCACTAAACCATACAACTGTATTTGTGAGTACCTGAGTCGCCATTGGGAGCAATCTCGTACCTTCCGGTTGCTTAGTTCTGGTAATGGTACTGCAGAAGTTGCATACAGTGTGCGCCATGCCTCCCTTCTCATTGAGGCAATGTGGTGCTGCCCAACACTACTGATAGACAACGCGCCGTACTCCCTTCCGCTGCAGTCCTCCCTCTATTCCTTCTATCTTTTCATGCCACCCTGTTCCCATCCTGTCATTCAACCCGTCACTTTGCTTCCCTTACCTCCACCCTTTTAGTGCTCGTCCCAATCGATGCAACATCTGGTAATAATCACACAATTTTGTGTGACACTTTTCCAAACATTACATCAACTTCCTTTTCAAATTGCGGACATTATTGAACAGAATTACTGGCATGCTGGAAGTAGCAGCTGTGAGGCGAGAAGAGGTGAGGCTCTATGTTTGAGGTTCTAAACTATCTAATAGTCAACACATCAACCAATTAGTAAACAAGTGATGAAAATAGGACTCACATCTAATATGGACCCGTGAAAACTCCCATTAATCAGTAGGAGTGAGTGAGAGAGGACTGTTTGAAATGGGGCAGGATGAGATACACCTGTGATGCTGAGGTCTAAGTGTAATTATGCATTATCCATTGCTTCCAATCGTGTAAAATTGGCAGGATTATTGCGCCAAATATTCGCTGTCATACTAGATTCTACACAAAGGATTTCAGGCTTAACTTTTAGTAGTTTTGGCAAATGCTCCAATTACCAACGTGGATAATGGTTGCCACTTCCAGAAGGTTATTTTAACTCTTATTTGCTGCCAGAATTCGAAGAATGTTTTGTTGCGCGTGATATGTGAACCATTTAATGCATGGCGATGGTGGGCAGTCGAGATAGTGTGGTCAAGGTGCTTACCAACTTCCAGTTTTATTCTTTGCGTGCCAGTAAAATTACTCGTTTCCTGTGCCTTGTTTGCAAATGACGCATCTGCCTGAATTGTATGCTACAGTCAAAGCAAATAGCATGCAAATTTTACCCTTTTACTTGCAAACACGACAAATTACGTATTCACGTGAAAACGCATAAGCTCGCTTGCCATATCATTTATGCCCTTGCACTAGACGCCAGTTGGAAACCGTCGAATAAATGAGCCTCATGGGCCAGTAGCGAGTCAATGCTAACTACATGTCCTTCTATCAACTCTTAAACTTTCATAGCCAACGTCAGCATTTTTAGTGTGTGTTCACACTACGTCTGTTTGCACTGAGCAATAGAGAGACCGCAGAGACCTTTAAAAAGCATTCCGAGATGGCATGGGCTTTGGAATCACGCAAAATACCATTTGCATTGGAATCACCCCCTTGCACTTTTCATTTTCTTTATGGGACTTTACTTATCATCACGGCAGCTAATACCTGGGTCTACCTTATTTCACTTCGACCATATGTGAGGCCCTTCCCAAAGCTCTATGGCATTAAGAAGTATGCTGCAATGGGTCGTCAACTGTGCACCGACCATCTCAATTGCTTTTGGGACCAGCCCATCCCTGATCTATCATGGTGACTAACAGGACTGTAGCCAACTGCTGTTGGTTGTTTCACAGGCCGTAAAACCATAATGAATCGCTCTAAGAGAATTCAAAAATTATTCAACGTGATTGCAATAAAATTGTGATGTTGTCACAGTTTTAGACGCGATTGAGGCATTAGAAACATTTTGTACACGATATTTTGGCAAATTTATCACGCCAACAAACAAAGCTTGAGCACCTGTGTAAACATGGCTGGATTTTGGCGATGTCACTTTCTGGTCAAGCCATTTGGGGGTCTATACACGTGATTCTACTTAGAATGTGGTAAAGACGCAGATGCCCATCCCATCACACTAGACTATTTTTAATGCCGAAGCAACAATGGAGAGCTAAGTCTACGCTTTGCATTGTTAATGCTGTGTTCGAGATCATTCCAATGCAAAACTTACCACTCTTTACCAATCTTTGCCCAACATTTGCAAGTACAAAGCTTCAAGGCGCATGGAGGTTGGAAAAGTGTAAGTCGGCTTGATTTCCCTCAAAGTTGGCTGATACATCTATTGGAGACAATTGCAAATCTCATAATGTTTGAATTGCGAATTGAGTATGAGGAGTACTTAGCAGTCCGTGGAGAGGGACTAGGGAGGGCTCATCGAAATTATTAAAATTTGAGCCTGAAATCCTTTGCGTAGAATCTAATTAGCAATATAAACCTGCCAAATTTAAAAGATTATATACAATGGAGAATGCGCAATTGCACTCAGACACTCAGCATCACTGGCGCATCTCATCCTACCCTATACCAAAATACTGGCCCTTCCCGCTCACTCCTACTGACTAATGAAAACTTTCACAGGTGCAAACTAGATGTAAATACTATTTCCATCTCTTCAGCACTAGTTGGTTGGTTAGTTGATTATTAAGTTGATTTGAATATCAAACATGGAACCTTGACTCGCCTGGCATCACAACTGCTACTTACAGGATGCCAGTAGTTCTTGTCAATAAGGTCTACGAATTGCGAAGAAAATTTAAGCAGTGCTTAGCAAGCTGTGTCACAAATTGTGTAATTTTTGCAACAAATATCGCATCAATTTGGACGAGCTCCAAATGGGTTGAATGATAGGATGGGAATAGGGTGGCATAAAGAGATAGAAGGAATAGAGGGTGGAATGCATCAGGGGGGAGCGTGGCGCGTTGTCCATCAGTAGTGTTGAGCAGCACCACATTGCCTCACTGGACTCACGAAACTTGTGCTGTGTTCATGTCACCAGATGTACAGGATGGTCCGGCGCACACCGTATGCATCCGCAGCGGTATTGCCACCAGAACTGAGCAAAAGAAAACGTTGAGATTGCTCTGAATATGCACCGAGGTACTTACAATTACAATTGTAAGGCTCAGTGCAAATCGTGTGGCGCCATCGGCGCGAATTTATGTGATTTGACAGGAAAACGACTGTACCATGTAAAATGTTTGAGCCAACATTTGTCAAAGTGTATGTCTGCCAATCAGACTTGGTTTATGACAGCTTATTTTGCAAAGCATGATAGTAAGTGAAGGCTTCCAGCATTAGCGTGAGCTATTCAAGGCAAGCCCTTAGGATAGCCATCTTGACTGAAGATACAGCAAAGACTAGAATACAGAAAGTGCAACGCCTTAACTGTGGGACTCAAATGAGCAGTGAAGTTACTTTTTTAAAAAATTGTTAGTGCATTTGATGACCGTCCATGGATAAAATTATAGGCTAACCCCATTTCTAAAGCCAAATATTCAGAGACCGATAACCAACCAAGTAAGGGTTAAGAGAAAATCTGTGGTCGTGGGAGCACATGCAAAGGTAAAATGTGGTGCAAGCCGACGCGACACCTCGCGTATGCAATACATGGAATTGAAGAAGGTTGTACAGGTGGGGTAGATGAATTAAAAGATGGGGTTGGTTAAGATAGGAGAAATGGGCCTTTAACTGCGATTAGGTTCAAATGACAAAATCATACGGAAGACTATGAATTACTAATGCAGGACGAAATTCATGGCGTAGGAGCATTTACGAGTGCTGCTGGTGCTGTGATTATAGTACTTGCGGCGGCCTCAACAGCACAAATGGAGTGGATGATTTGCTCTTCTCTTCTTCGCTAGTGCTGATTTAATGAACGCATTCAGATCCTTTTTTCCTCAGCCACATGTCAATGCTCCCAAATTAGATAAAGTTTGAAGTGAGAATCGCGAGCAAAAAATGCTTTTCCATTATACCAGGTTGTGGAAAAGAATCGCGATATGCGCCACGTAGTAGGATAAAATAGGTAAAGGCATACAGACAACGAATAAGAAGTCGACGGTCTACTAGAGGTTAACATCACTTAGTCGGGAGGGAGACACCGATGCGCAAGTGCAAGAATTTTTGCCTGGTGCACTTCAGGTGGATTCATATGATTAGCCCGAAATCATGGTGTTCAGTAAAATACGAAATGCTGCCATCGACTTAAGTAGTGTGACCATTTTGAAGTACGCATTAGCGGTTGTGGAAAGCGGTGTACTTTCTGTAGAATTAGACGAATATTAACGAGGTTGACACTCTTAGTGATTTGTGGGAAATAGCTGGGGTGGTAGAACAGAAAAGAAAAGCATTAGAGTGTGAAGTTGGCTAGGAAGGCGGAGAGTTAGATAGTAATTGACATGGAATGAATGGGCACCAGCGACAATCTTGCGCAGGTGACCTTGGGTGCAAGCACTCAATTCAGGTTATTCAGAGTTGTTCTGGGTTGGTACACACAATGGTGACGGAAGTGGAACGCTCGGATTCAATGGTGCATTTTGCCACGCTTCAGGCACTTTTACTTTACTTTCCTTATTCTCTGATAATCTTTACTCTTCTGCACTGCTATCCGCACATTCTGCTATCCGCACATTTGTACTACTTCTTACAATCAGTTTTTATCCCAACACATTGCATCCCTTCGCACCGCACTCTACTGCGGACTAAATCGTGTATATATTGCTGTATAAATGGGTGGTGCTAGAGGAAGAGGCAGTGACGTTGATGATGAAAATAGATGCTGAATTCACGGTGCTGTCGGTGGCGTTATGAAAATCTAAGCAGAGCTAACATTGAGCCCGCAGTTTTACATGTTCCCTGAAGTTATGAACTACTGGTATGCGTTTGAAGAAACCGCCTTCCAACTCTTTTTAAAGTAGAAGTAAATGTCTTGAAAGCATGCGGCAATTTTGTTGGAAGCATAAGATGACCTAATGAGTACTTCATTCTGCAGCGTTCGTAAGGTCACCATCAGCGCTGTGCGTTCAATATCTTACGCCTAATCAACGAAGGCTAAAATGGGTCATGAGGCCTAAGCTAATGAAATTTTTTTCACTTTATTAGCAGAATAACTAGGAACACAACAAAATTTTTCTACTCCAGTTCAATTGCGTCATATCTGGAGGCACAAACACGATGGTGCTAAAAAGTGAATTCTACTTAACAAGCGAGACCTTCAGCTGCCATATAAAATGGAGTGAAAATTAACGGGATACAAAACAAAGGTAAACGACAAACAAAGCAATTTGTTGGCTGTTTGAACTTATCAGAATGTGCATCAGGGATGCTGCCTAAGACCTCATATCTTCTTAGTTTTCTTAAATCATATGAGTAAATGCAAATGATTTTGTTCCGTGTGCTACAAAAGCTTCTTTCCAGATTCAAGCAAAACTTGCCTCAAATGCGCAAATGCCCATGTCCTCTAGATTTGGTAATCTCCAACCCCAAAGTGCAATAGCCTTGACAAGCTTCTGGTCAAGTATTGGTCTCCCTGCACTCAATCTTATGCTTTCCTCGATGCTGACTTGGCCCATGAAGTAAAGGGATAGAATTGGGGCTGACAAATTTCAAGAAGGTTGACGAATCCGTGAAAGAGCAAATACCCCTTTTTAATGTTTGCGTGCCTATTTCATGGGTTGCTCTTCGAGGTAGCGCTACTTTGATCTCTGTTACTCAGACTTATACCACAAGTTCTTCCTATTTGTTTAGCAACTCTTTATTCAACTCACTAACGAGGATGTAAGCAGTGCTGACACTGGGACGACTTGATAGAATGGAGAAGGCAGCAGTGCTCACGCGTGCTCATTCTGCCTGTGATACAAATACGATCCAATCGAGAAGTGGCCAACTATGGCCAACAACTTCTGCAAGCAGATGCCTCATTGGCTTTAAACAAGGTAGGTAAATATCTATCCACTTTGTGATGCTATGTTTGCTAAATGTGCCACATTACTGTCGAAGGGGAATGTGCTACGATGGGTGTCTACCGATTTATGAATGCTGAACATCAATGTCGCTTCATAAATTCAGCACATATTGTAGATTGATGTGCTGTGTTTTGGTTCTCTTGATTCCTGAACGATCCTGCTCTTTGATAGACAGCGAAATCCTGTCCTTGGTATGGGTAGAGCAGGTACATCAAATTGCATGATCGAATTTGAAGTAAGAATTGCATGCTTTGACCCCCTAACAGCCGGTAATAAAACTAAAATATTAACAAGCAATGGCAATTAGTATGGAGAGAATAAAAGAAGAGAGAACTGGTTAAATGTGTAGTTAGTAGCAAAAGTCAGGGTTTGAATTGTAAATGGTAAAGGGGTGTCGCGTAAACACTCGTGGATTTGATCACCACTGGGGTTGTGCTACGTCAGTCTGGGTTAGTGCACACAAATGTGACAGTAGTGGAACACCCATGGTTGCTGGCTCACTTTAAGCCCGTTTTCGCTTCAGTTCTCCCCGCTACACTCTGTTCGCCCGCGCTACCCTTGTGCGCCAATTTGTGCCGTTTCGCATTGTCAGTTCCCATCACGTCATAACCTTCCCTCGCACTATGTTCGGTTGCTAAGTATTGCATGCATATATCGCTGTACTGAATAAGGTAAAACTTGAGTAGGTAGCAATGCCGTTGGTGATGAAAGTGGATATTGGGGTTCAGAGTGGTGGAGACAGCATCAAATAGACTGGAAAGATGTTAAGGCTTCGGGATTCGCAGCTTCTCATTTTGCATTTAAATATGCACCGTCAATTGCACCAAGTTTTGCAAAGTAAGCCATGAAATAAGTAAATGTTGACAAGTTCCTCAATTTTGCATTGTGTGGTTGGCAACATAAGCGTCATGCATGGACTTGCTAATCGAGGCCATTTTAGGTGCCTTGATGGCACTACTACAAGACATCCCTTCTCGGTTAATAACTAGGAACACAACAAAATTTTTCTACTCCAGTTTAATTGCGTCATATCTGGAAGCACAAACACGATGGTGCTAAAAAGTGAATTCTACTTAGCAAGCGAGACCTTCAGCTGCCATATAAAATGGAGTGAAAATTAACGGGATACAAAACAAAGGTAAACGACAAACAAAGCAATTTGTTGGCTGTTTGAACTTATCAGAATGTGCATCAGGGATGCTGCGTAAGACCTCATATCTTCTTAGTTTTCTTAAATCATAAGAGTAAATGCAAATGATTTTGTTCCGTGTGCTACAAAGGCTTCTTTCCAGATTCAAGCAAAACTTGCCTCAAATGCGCAAATGCCCATGTCTTCTAGATTTGGTAATCTCCAACCCTTAAGTTCAATGGCTTTGTCAAGCTTCTGGTCATGTATTGGTCTCCCTGTTCTCAATCTTATGCTTTCCTCGATGCTGACTTGTCCCATGAATTAATGGGTTAGAATTTGGGCTGACAAATTTCAAGAAGGTTGACGAATCCGTGAAAGAGCAAATACCCCTTTTTAATGTTTGCGTGCCTATTTCATGGGATGCTCTTCGAGGTAGCGCTACTTTGATCTCTGTCACTCAGACTTATACCACAAGTTCTTCCTATTTGTTTAGCAACTCTTCATTCAACTCACTAACGAGGATGTAAGCAGTGCTGACACTGGGACGACTTGATAGAATGGAGAAGGCAGCAGTGCTCACGCGTGCTCATTCTGCCTGTGATACAAATACGATCCAATCGAGAAGTGGCCAACTATGGCCAACAACTTCTGCAAGCAGATGCCTCATTGGCTTTAAACAAGGTAGGTAAATATCTATCCACTTTGTGATGCTATGTTTGCTAAATGTGCCACATTACTCAGCATGGACACATCACTTGCAGGAAAAGTGGTTGACCTGATCACTGCTTTGCTGAGATGTCTGCATGGTTTAAAAAGAGGAATAAAACAAACAAACAAACATTACTTACCAAATATTGACGCTACTTGGATACGAAGGAATTTGGGTGCAAGAGAGGCAACCAGCGATTCTGTCAATAAATAGTGTAAATCCTTTGCGCGGTCTGCTTTAGTATTTTGCTAGAGCGAGCCCAGCCCGCTTTTCGGCTCTGACTTCGAGGGTAAACTAGGTGAGTGTTCTTTTGTTGTCCGAAGCGCCATAAACACAACAAAATATTGTTACTGTTTTGAAGTTAATTTTCCACTTAATTTTCAATTCTGCAACATTGGAGGTAGCAGTATGAGCGATAGATGCTTCTCTTAGGAATGCACATGAATTCGCCCAACTATATGATGGAAGAGCAAAAGGTCTATTTCCAACACTCTGCTCGCACAAGTTCACAATAGCGAATCACGAATAAAATGCCTACTCACTGCATTAAAATGCATCAACACACTTCCAATTTTAAGGCTAATCGAATTAGCTGTAGTACATGGCATCGCAGTGCAAGCACCAGGGTGCACGATGTAGAGTAATGGTTTGACTCCGAGCAGTTGGTTTACCGTTCGCGTTAAAATGAGCTGCATTTGCTCACCAACGTTCGCGCTGTTGACGAGACGCACTCATGGCCGACAATCCGGACTCAGATTCACCGGCGTAGGAGGGAACGTGATGATTATTACCCTTACAAAGCTTACTCTAGTAGTTTTGTCCTACTACTTGCGAATTGCACTCAAGACTCATTAAGAGTTCCACTTGTAGAGAACCTGACTGAGGCAGTTAGAAAACGCTGTGTCACGAACCTTAATGCGAGTGATGTAAAGGCTTGTATGCATTTGCATACGATAGGAGGATAAGAGCCGCAGGAGCTGGACAAACACCTTCTGTTTGATTACCATGAGTTTATAAGTGATGGTCGAAACACTGCGCATTTTGTAATATGATCTCCAAGTCTTTTACTTCGTACGCTGACAGAAGTGTTTGCAGTGTATGTTGTCTTTCACGACGATATCGTCCATTGTGTCGCCAACACTATGGAGCCCTCGCATATTTTCTTTGCATTAAGGTGAGAATGAAATTCTTCTAATTTGCTGTTTAGGTCTGCTGAAATCGATGATGGTAGCCGAGGTCAATGCATCTCTCGGTTCACCTGAAGATGTAAAGACTGCATTAAATTCCTCTCTTGAGATCATCAAAAGTGCTCTGCTTCTAAACTAGAGACCCATGCAGTATTAGCTAATTCGTGTCCATCAACTACCAACATTTACGACCAAGCCCAATCCCTGTTTCCCTCCAGTGCGTGAGCAAATTGGAAAGAAGAATGCTCAATAGCTCTACTGCTGTTTGCACTGTGAATAAAAGTCTGCCAGTCTCGATTTCGTAATGTTACTTGTGTGTACCTTTAGTAGTATCATAATTCTTGCAGTTAGAGGCAGTGCGTGTGAATGCTTCAGATGAAATTATAGGTGATCAGCTAGGAAAACATGTGTTTCTATTATAAGCGCACCCATTGATTAACAAGACATTTGGCTATACAGGAAATTAGGAACACAAAGCGGACTAGCAGTTGTGGTCATCTTTTATGGTTCATTCATCTTTGAGTCGTATGGCAATGATTGTGTGCTGGTGAACCAGACAGACCACTATTTGTAATTGTGCTGCAAAGAAGGTTTCAGTTTGCGTTAACGATCCTTCATGCGGGTGTGTGCGTGCTGATTGCACGAAGAAAGTGCGTTTCAACCACGGAATGTAAACCAGACGACCCTTTTGCGATGTGGTGTCACGAATATGAGAGGCTGATAAGTTTGGCAAAGAGTGACTATTTGTGTGCAAGCGAAGTGTGAACAATTCTTACGTTATGCTCGCACGAACAAACGAAACTAATGATCGCAATAGTGCACACCTGTCATGCAGAGGAACAGTTGGTTCAATATTTACCACCTTGGCTTTAGTTTGACACTGGTTTGCAGAATTTTTCAGCTGATGAGATTATTCTGTGCAGGACTAGGGAAACTTGACAATGGCTATTATTAATATATGGATCATACGCTGATTCAATGCAGCATGACCAGGCTTTTGGTTTGCTTATTGTGGCTGTGACATCTTTTACTCTTTTAGTCACGCCTACACGGAGTTCAGTTAACCGAGCCAAAACCCTTGCAATAACGAAAATGCCAAAGCGAGCATCTGTCGGGAGTGATGGCGCATTAACATAGCCGTACAGTGCTGAAAAGCATTCGGCATAGAAGTTTAATTGTGAAGCAACCGACCCACTTCCTTACGGAGTGAAAGGTGGACATATGCAAAGCCAACAATCAGTAAAATACTATTTTTGGACTTTTCACTCGGAGGGTCTTGTTACTACTTTTTAACATTTTGACGGAAAGACAAAACGCTGTTTAAGTAATAGCAGGCATTAATACGCAAGAAGGAGGGCATTGTCTTCGGTGCACCTTGCAGCGAAGTAAGGAAGAAGTATAAACCATTACGTAATAACTCGTGCCAGTGTTGCGCATCTAACCAAAAATCAAAATTGTATCAAGTCGTAGGAAAATATTCACAGGTAAAGCCAAAATTCCTTGCTGAAAATGCAACTATCCCATCACTTCTTAGTGAGGGTATTGCATGCAGTTAAGTATCACGCGACGAATCGCCTTCATAGTTTTACTGGACACCCCGCTGATCCAGGGTCCCCTTCCCATCAATATGGAACTCATGGATTTAAGGCTAATTTTGATGTAAGGCAGAACCACAAACATACCAATACTCAGGTCTCATGCAACCAGTTGACTTATATGCGAGACATTGTTTAGAACAAAAAACTTTTCCAAAATATCGAGACGACTAATTAATCACCGGCTGGATCACAATATGCTCCACATAAAGTGTAGGTGTTGCTTTCTTAAGTCATTCAGCTCCTATGATTTGTGTAAGCGAAGAGGATTCTCATCACATCCGCCATTATGTGGACAGTAAGATCTCCCATGCATCACGTCAAGTCGTTATACCATTACAATCATTGACCTTTCTGAGTTTGAGTTCTTGAACTGCTTACGGAGTGGCAGACATTCTGCAGCTGTGACCCATAACTTTGCTGCCTATGAAAGTTGTACCCAAGCATTTGCTAAAATTTGACCGATAAACGCAATTCTACTCAAAGACTTGCGTAAACCCTTGTGACGAAAGCATCAGAAGCAAATCTGCTCCATGCAACCAAATGGGTGTAGTGTGTTTAACGATTCGCTGTCTGGGTTGATAATTAGCCATTTTTGGGCTCAATTGGGACCAGTGATCTACAGGATTAAAACGCATTTCTTGCCACAAACGCAGCTGCGCATATTTATGATTTGAGCAAAATCTTTGATAAATCAACCAATTAGACTCGCTGTACGGGTTCCACAGCATTAAATAGCTATAGAAGGAGCATAAACTATACAAACAGCGAATGTAAAACCGCACTTGCCCTTTACCTAGAGTGAACATACGGCTAAGGGACTCCTTATTAGCATTTAATCGTGTGACCGCGGCGGATCTGGGCTAATAGGCGAAGGTTCGTAAATAGTAAACCGAATTTGGTGCTGTGACTTCAGTGGAAATGAGACGAGTGGGGTAAATTTTCGAGAGTGAATTGATTGAAACAAGTGACTTCAGTGTTGGTGAATCGGAAGGCGAACTTTTGCTGAAGGCGAATCGGTTTTATGCATGCAACCGCTTATTTAGCAGAACTAGTGGCGAGATTTCATTATCATGAGTCATTTTTAGTAATTGGACTGTAGCAGATGGAAATAAGTGGATAAAATTTTGATGGAAGTGAAACAATCTGGATCAATTTATATCAGCTGCATTTGATTGGGAGGGAATATTTTGTCGAAAGTGGATCTATCCTAATTAAAATGCAGCAGGGTCAATGGATTTGCGGAAGAAATTTTCTTAAAGGACAATGGGCTTTGATTAGGGTTTGCCTTTTAGTTGTGTCGAGTGGCGAAAATTGGGCAGAGCTGAACCAATTTTGTCATATGATGGCAATGGCAGTAGAATGAGGAAAGGAATCTTGCTGAAGGTGAATTGATGTTTGTCAGGTGATTGCTGTAGTACAAGACGGAGGATAGAGATGAAATCTTGCATAAGGTGAACCGAATTTGAGCACGTGGCTGCAGCGGCAGTAGAACAGGAGGGGCGAATTTCCGTAATGTTTTCAGAAATGATTAAGTGATTGCAGTCGCAGTAAATCGAGATGGTAAAGTTTGTCAAAAGTATAACATAATTTGGTCGTGTGACTGCATTTGTGGTATTTACAGGGGTATACTTTTGCCGAAAGTTAAATTTAGTTTTATCATTTGGCTGAACTTGAAGTGGAAAAAGTGGCGAAATTTTGCTGAAGGGCAAGTAATTTTCATGATGCTGCTGCAGTTGAACTAGAGGAGATATTTGGCCTAAATTAATTCGAAATCAGACACTTGACTTTAATAGCAGAAGGAAGATAGAAGCTTTGCAGAGGTAAACCAGTATTTGCCGTGTGAATGGGAGGGGAGATGTTGCTGAGAGAGAGTCAGCTTTGATCAAGGTGTTGCTGTTTTAGTGAGGCGAACGCATAAATATTGCTGGAGGTATGATTGAAGTGACAGTTGAGTAAGCAGCAAGTTTTCACTGAGGGTTAATTAATTTTGACGATGTGGCCTTACTGGCGGCGGAGCCGAAGGAAGAATTTTGCTGGAGGTAAATCTATTCAGATTACTTGACCATATTGCAATCGGGTTTGTGAATCATGTGAGTGTGCGGCTGGGATGGGATAAAAGGGAAGCGAGGTAAGAAAATGTACAATCAAGAAGGATAGGTTAGGGTCAAATGGTCTTTGTTATGCGGTGGATAGATGTCAGCGATTCCCGTGTATGCATGCCCATGGATTTGGTCACCACAGAGGTTGTGCTACATCGGCTTGGGTTAGTAGGTTGACAGGTGTCAAGTCAAATGTGGAAAGCACTTAATCACTTCACCTCACTTCTCCCTCTCATTCCTTATTCTTCTACACCCTTCTCAACATATTTGTGTCATTTCGTACAGTCAGTTCCTTTCCCATCATATCACATCTCTTTAAACTGAATTCGCTTGTGGGTTATTGAACGCATATGCTACCATACTGAATAGAGTAATGCTATTGCTATCATCGTGGTGCACTGGGTTTAAACGGACAAGGTATGCATGACAACTGTAGCCTCAGAGCTTCCAGCAAATTGCGTTTTTATTCACATTCGTTAGCTACCATAACTGACAGGAAGCATTCTGCATGATGACACAGCACGATTGATGCATAGAAGTGCACAGGTTGGGTGCATCCATAGCTAGACGCCCGAGGTGGAACAGAGATTATCGTGTAATTTCTCTGCTGCTGTGCAATTTCAAACAAGTGTGCACCATTTGCGAATTCGCGCGAGAAACGAAGCAATCCAAACAAGGCTGTACTAGCAGGAGAACAGTTAAAGAAATGGGCTTGGAATCGTAAAGTTTGTTATTGCATCTATCTAAGAGCATGCGCTGTGTGTGGAATTCTAAGGATAACGAAGCTGGAGTGAACCACTGCGTTTTTTGCAAATAGATGCTTGAGGACAGATCCGTAAAGCCAAGATCAGAGGGGAGAATTGATTCACTTCGCATTCATGCATATAAAGTTGATGCAGAAATGAGGTCTACGCATTTCCAGTGGGCAGGTACTTCACTACCACCAGGGCTATGTTGCCATGCTTTTAACAGAGTTCATATTGTCGAACTTAGATTGTTGGTGCAAATCCTTTCATCGCTCGCTTCCATGCTGATGGTTGAGATGCAGAAGTGTTTCGTACTTACCACCTGCAAAACGTTCCTCTCGAAGACTCTCTCCGATACAAATAAAGTTCGTGCCAAATCTCTCTTTATTGCAGAAAATCTAAATTTTGATTCTCAGGAGTGTAATATATTAAAGCCTCTCTTCTTAAATAATTATTTTACTCTCAGGAAAGTTGCTTTAATTCATCAGGAGGCAGTTTGCCTCAAACTGCTCATGTCTCGACGTGGAGGAGAAGAGAATGCAAACGGTGCCTACTGCTGCCTTTTGGCGAATGTGTAGTGGATGCGAGAGCGACTGTTGTACTGAGGCAGCCTTGATCAAAACAGTTTTCAGAGTGGCCCTCTTTCCTGTCACATCCTCCTACTATCAGATTCACGGACACGAGTCTACCCTGACTATCTGCGGACGCTCTTTATAAAGTGAAGTCAAATTCACTTTGGGGCCACGGGAGATAGTAACTAGCTGGCTACCTTCTCATCATCTGTGGCATTTATCAATGATATAGCCTTATTGTCTGCCCTTAATATATCTACTAGACTAAAATTAAAGATAGGCGACTTGAGCAAGGATCAATTATGCGAGATCTCCGCGTCGTCTAGTATACGCTGGGGTTTCTGTGAAAAGCAAACAAAATGACGATTTGGCATAAGTATTTTTGCTGTCATTGATTTGATTGCGACCATGACACTGTGTTTGTCAACCTTAGTCGCCTTAATACTGAATCAGGTGTCATGCAAATGGCGCCATGGTGGAAGGCGAAAGAATTGGAAAATCACGGGTTGAACAGCAATGCCACTTAACATGTTAGTTGCATTCGTAAAGTGGGGAAGTGAAAGAAAGAATTGACACCATCCTCAACTTGTTTGTGAGCCACGGGACTCTCCCTTTATCAATGGCACACATTCACCGTCGCAAGTGTAGATCAATTGTAGAAAAAGTAGCATTTTGGAGATGAAGAAAATCAAAGAGTACCAGTACTGTTGAGAATCATTTTGGTCGCTTTTGTGCAGGGAATTATACGAGTCTCAAAAGCATTATTATATATCTGTTGTTGATTTTGGTATCAATGCAGTTAAAAATTAAGAAGTGGAGAGGCTAATTTACATGAGCAGTCTTCTTTAAAGAGTCTGCGTTAATTTCTTCACTCTTTTGCTGACGTTTAATTTTTGGCTAAACATCTTAACTTCTAGAAAGACCCGTTTTTAGCTATTCGACTTAATTTGTATTCGAACTGTGCAGTCTTCGCACATATGGCACTTGTTCCTGATCACTTATATGCCCTAAATGGCGAAAAGAATTAAGTAGGGCGTTTGCGATACCGTATCGACCAAATCAGCTAGACCACTAACACGTGGTTCAAGTTTATGACAAATCCTGACATTTAGCAGCATATTTTTTTATCCAAGATTTGTTACTCTTCGTATCTAATGGGCTGGCAAAATATCGGGCAGCAGTGGTGGAGGATTTGGTTACCATCGTGGTTATGCTGTGTTGCTCTAGTTCAGTACATACGTGGTGACGAATGTGGAATTCTCGGCATCGCTGACCCACTTTGTTGTCACTTCTCAAACCACTGACAAAATGTTATACAAAGAGGCAATTTTATTAATTCTGTTGCCTATTCGGTGCTTTGGGATGAAGTGAAAGGATTGAAGGCACCCACTTTTACATCATCGCTTGTTATCGGCTCAGGGTTTCATGCGTGCTGCTATCAAGACTGCTGCATGATCAGCACTGAGAGCTGCACAATAATGCTGCAAATTCAATAAGAGCTGTAATAAAAGGTGCACATGAACAGTTCAAAATGCCAGTCGCCACCGATTGCATGCAGCGGAACTGATTATCTTGGAAGAAAGCGGAAAAGTGCAGACTGTCGATTGAATCGCGTCATGGTCCTACCAACAACTAAAAACCATTGGATTTTGCCAGTAATGCAGCATCAAGACACTTACCAAATGCAGCTCTTAAATTAGGCTTCCTCTGTTGCACCTGAGCATTTGGAAAAATGAGTGGGTAAATAAGAGACCAGTAAAAGCTTACGAAGTTATGGGAACAGACTACAGCAGTCTTTACCAGGAACTCGGCCGCTTTCGCCTCCGATTTCTTGATGATGGACTGGGTTCAGTGAAGGCTCTCTTCCATTTTTTCTAACTCTACTTTCGTTACCACTAAGACAGCCTGAACAGTAGCAGTTGAGGCAGCATTATTGCATCAGGCTGCGTCTACAGACCTAGAAACCCACAGCTTCCGCTTCCCGAACCTCCAGTAATTGATCTGCGACTGCACAATTGTCGGTGATGTTGGCTTCTAAAATGTAGGAAAGACATTAGCATAAAAACACAACTTTTAAGAGCTACTTTTTGCTCTCCCCATAATCCCATTTTTGCTTCGAATCTGCAAGCTTCTTGCCATGTATTTTGACACCGCTGGCAGATTCGCTCATCTTCAAACTCTTGCAATACACAGAAGCATTGCATAATTGATGCGAACAATAAGTGAATGGAAGACCGGACAAGGGATGGAAAGACGGAGGGCCTTCTTTCAATCCTTCACTTCCATCGCGCAGCTCTCCATTTTCTTGTCAAACCAAACCTTTCTTTCCGCCAATTTATACACGTCGGGGCTTAAAACCGGCAAACATCCTAGAGCTTAAGAATAAGTTGTG
>LWMJ02001014.1:0-22084 GCA_001693035.2 Taenia asiatica | reverse complement strand
CAATCTGATTCGCAATGAATCCCTAGTTGAAGCATTTTCTGATACCGACGTCCAACGGTTACTCACCAAGGACCCACTCACTGTTGTCTGGAATTGGGCTAGGACAGCGTCGACTTCTGTGAGTAAACCGTTTATCTGTTACCGAACTCATGTTCCTCTTCTACTCTTGGACATGCATTTGGAGGTATTCCTACTAACGGTTCGTAACGGTTTCAAACTAATGATTTTACTGTTTGAATGTTTTAGGCCTCCATGTGTGGGCGTCATGTTGCCATTGTACCCATATTGTTTTCCTATGCTTGCATTAACAAGAAAATTGACTTCCGCGTAGCAGGTAAAAAAGAAAGTTATTTGTTTAGCGACTAAAGTGGGATGGAACCAGAGGTATGCAGGCGTGGGTTTCTTCTCCACTTCTAAAGACGAAACTCCTGGGCACGTCTGCAACGTTCGATTTTACATTATGTTTTTGATGTTAGAAAAAATCTGGCTCAAATGTTGGACTTCAAAGCATTGCAAAATCTAGTTAATTTGCGCTTTTATTGTGTTTTATGTGGTATATACTGTCCCACAGGGAAATAATTTAGATACGCTAATGGTCAATTGTGGGTAAGGATAAATTTTGGCACTGCGAATGCATGATTGATGATCATGGTGGGCATCAAGTGCACTTACCAAAGTGTCGTCTCTTTAATACTCCTATTAGTGACTTGGCCGATACTGGACTGTTGCGTAAAAACGTTGTATGAAGCAGCATCTTGCTGCAACAAAGGGAAAACGTGCTTTTTTGTTCACTACTTAAACAATGCGGAAGCGTCCACAGCTGAATATAACTCTTTATTTGCCTTAGATGCACTCGAATTCGCATTGTCATAACGCTAACTTTACCAGACTAAAGTTTGTTTAATAGTACTGAGGTGCAGAAACGCTACAAAAGCAGATTTGTGCACTATTTAATAGCTACATTCGACCCTAGCTATTCGAAGTTTTTGACTTGACATAATAAACATGATGATGTTCACCTCGCAACAAAAAACATCTGACAATGGAATTTTAGCAATAAGAAATAAGTGCATGGTAGTAAAATCACAAAATTGGCAGTTTGCAAACGCTACGGTGTTTTAGGTGGCATTATTTCTGCGTTTTAAATCACCACTTCGACCTACTTGTCTCGATGAGCAATCTAGGGCATATTCAAAAAAGCTTGCTGTCTGCTTTTCCATATTCCCACACATAATGGTAGAAATCCCGCCTAGAACTCGTCATCTTTTTGTTGCAAATGTCAATTTGTGCGTATTGCAGACAGCAGCTACGAAACCTTAGAAATATAAAAGTGGTGCTCCATTTCTGCAGTCAACGGAACANCTAGAACTCGTCGTCTTTTTGTTGCAAATGTCTTATCATGCGTATTGCGGACAGCAGCTACGAAGCCTTAGAATTATAAAAGTGGTGCTCCATTTTTGCAGTCAACGGAACATATGCCATGTGGTGTCAGTTCATTTATTTCTGCCGTTAGCATACTATCAGGCATATTTTCTTTCAAACTTTACCAATCTTGATATAACAAACGAGCGTAGAGGTTATTTCACACATTTAAGCGAGTGCTGTTGAGGTCACAATGAGGAGAGTTTTGTCTGTTATGTACAAAAAACAAATGATTCCGTACGAGAGTACACTTCACTCAGATAACCTAGAGATGATCTCAAGGACACAATACAGTTTCATTAAAGATGCTCTAGAAGTCAAACGAAGGAGATCTAGCTTCCACGTCCGTAATTATTTTCCAGACACTTTTTATGGTTAGACGAAGGGATTTAGAGCATCTATTGAACCATTTTTACAATTGCATTCTCAGAATCGGATTAAGGGGCATTATGTTACTTGATAAAACATCCTGCCCCTTTAGTTTCCTACGGAATGGGCTTACTCTGTTATCAAATTACCCGGGTCCAAAGTGATCCATTTGTTTATTTCGTGAACTCAAGTGTTTGAAGGAAAATCCGTGGCAAATATCCTAATTAGATTGAAGATAGGTGTCCTCCAATTACTAGTGTGTTGAGGATTGGTCTTAACAATCGACATCGCAGCTCAACAGGTCCGCGTTCAGAAGACAGGTTCCGTTGCAAAAATTGCAGTAGTAGGACAACATTCCGTCCATCAAACTGCCTGTTTGCATGACCAATCACAGGAAGAGATTAAGAGCGGCGCTTAATAATCAGATTCGTTTGCAAGTAGAAATTCAAAATGCACTACTCTATCAATTTAAAATCATTTGGCTTTGAATGACGCCGAAGGTTAAGTAGACCACTGCACAAACAAGTAACAGTGAAGAAACACAATAACTTGTGTTACTTGCAACGCCATTAGCAGTGAACGGACTACCACACTGCTTATAGACGACATGGAGGAAACCTTACACATTCACCTGTCATTCCACTTAATGTAGCTAATATTAGGCTTTGAGTGGTCAAAGCGTTGAAGCAGGTAAAGGAAAGGCAACAATAAGCTATCTCATTGTGTCACAGAAGTATGAACCTTCGCCATGTCAAATATGCCCTTGAATTACGAAACTGCGGGATATAATGAGCAGCGCGGTCACATAAATGAATGCAAAAGTTTCCATTACACAATCGCCAAGGCAGATACCTTCAAATTTTCATCTTCCACTGCCTCTTTCCTGCTTGATTCTCTTCATCTTTAACCGCTCCTTTTGTTTCCTTGTGCTGTTTGATTTAGTATTTCCACATTTATTTGCTAGCCCTCTTAACATACAAAATAACAGGCCCCGAAATGTCTGCTACGAAACGGGTAACCTTTCCAATTTCTATCTACTTTATAAGGGGCAACAGTTCTTGTTATGTCTGTTGGTTAAAGTGTGAGTGTTTATAATCCGACTTGAAGGCAATGCGCTATGGATAATTTTGGGCTTATCTCAGCAAATTACCAAAGTAAAATTCGGTGTGCCTTAAATCACTAGATGCTTGCTAAGACGTGAAACTGTCGCACTTTCACGCGCCACCTAAAATCCCTATGAAGAGCACCGCAGCTGACACTATACGATGTGAATTTAAATAGGATATCCAAATTTAATGTCTTCACCCACAGCAACGGTCGCTTTAGCGTCGTTTCAATAGGTGCACATGAACTGTGGCGGCACAAAAGACAAAATGGGAGAGAGAGCCAATCAATTAGGTAGTGCCTAGTAGGGCTAAAATGAAGTCTTTAAAAAAAGGCCCTCAGAAATGTGGGATCGACGTTTTGGGGTCATACATCCACGCTGACTTTAAAACTTTTCGTTCTCAGATGCATTCGCATTGGAAATGCAGGTAATGAATGCTACAACTAATCGCATTCATACATAACTGTATAATATGACTCAGAATCGTGGTGCTGCTAATGGTTGCGGTCCATCAGCGATCACTAAAATTGTTCGTGACTTGGGAAGTTGTGACGTCAATGGAGGAGGGGCTGTTGCTCAAATGTGCTACATTTTCATTTAAAGACAACCCAGGTGGAGAACGAAATTCATTTTCATGCGTCTCCTTTTTCACAAAATCACCCGCCTACAATCAACAATCGGACAGAAGATTACATTACCATCCTGGCGATTCAATTATTTCCCCTTTACAAATGTCATAAAAGAGTCTCACATTACAAGTGCACGACCACTGCGTGTTAGGGCCAACCATTCTGGTGAAGTTAAGGTGGATCCAGTGGAAATTGCAAACAATTTGAGCAATAACCGCCTATCGGTACTTTTGATGCATCTGGCAAATAATGCCTACTAGAATGCATTGAGGAAAACTGATTGTACCAACAAAAGTAAAACAACGATGAAACTTGAGTGCCCTATTTACCTAATGGCAGAGTCGAAGCCGCCAATGAGTCCCAATCTGAATTCAAGTCATTCTGTCCTACATTTGAACAAGTAAATGTGATGGAATTGCATATTGAAAAAAATTATCCACACCGATGGCACCTAATTTCTTACCTATATTTAGCGCATTCGCTTGATTAAATGGAATGCTATCTCCAGAATCCTGACAACACTTTCCGATTACGTTTCTCTCCTCGGATAATGGCTGATTTGAAGTGGCTATGGCATGAGCAGCATCCCTCCATACGCAGATAGTAATTATCTCTACAACTAACTACTTTCAATGCTCAAATAAGGTTTCCAAATAATTTTATCTGTGCAGTGTGCATTGTGATGTGCATCTGCTTCCCGAATTAAAGTCACCTCTTCAAAAGTCCACACCATCTTATCCTGTGCTTCAACTTTCAACTTGTTCAATGAGAATAGTAGCTAAAAGTATTAGTACTTTTATTCAGAACGTACTGACGGACAGTGTGGAATCGAACAAAGCTCTGCGAAACTGACGGTACATTCTAATTTGCATGCTTTGAATTTTGGCCACAAATATTATCTTAAGCAAAATACTAAAGATTAAAATCTATTGTACATTCGCAGTACCTAAGGTGCAAATTGTGTTACCTGTAGCAACTGAGGTTCTGCAATTTGGCAGTGTAGTTCACCCATTCTTAAGGTGTCCACATACTTCTACTAGGTCGTTGTGTGATGAACATACAAATCCATTTGCAATGCCGCCGCACTTAACTGATTTTTTCTTAAGCATTGTACAATTGCTGGTGCTTGTGTCACACATGAACAGGATGAAAATGTCACACCGCCTCCCTCATTGACTCTGCTTCAGCCATGGCCGAATGCGCCTACAGATATGAAAAAGCGCAACCTTCGAATGGCAGCTGTTGCACGCTTTTAAGAAAAAAACAGAAAGCAAGCGAATTCTACACGCCTACGCATGCGTTAATTCGAGTGAGAAGTGCTAGCAAATGTGATGCATGACCAGACCTGACATTTGTAGATGGAGGAGAAGAAAATGGGTCGCAACGTGGACTAGATGAGTTAATCACCAGATTTTACCTCGCATTGTATATTTTTGTGACATAGTTACTGGATGAATGGAAGTTCCGGCAATGAACGGTTGAAATAAACTGCGGTAGATAAGCTTGATATCAGGTAGCATGTTGGACGACCAAACTTCGTCAGAAAGCACTCAAAGGTGTCGAGTTTTGTAGCACAAAATGATTCATTTTAAACAGCCCACATTACTATGCGCTCCATCTTTACCAGTAAAGTCAACAAACGATGGTCTCAGGCATGCTCGGATGCTTCAGAAGAGAAACAACCTCTAATAAAGAGCAGTATTACCGCGCTGCCTTGCAGAAACTGAGATCGGGTCAGTTTTGGCAGTTTAGGTACTATAGTGTTATTGGAACAGAAAAGTTGTAGTCTGATAACACTACTGATTTATAGTATTGGCGAATTTGTTTTGCCATTCAGCGTCTTCCACCCTCCATGCGTTTCGTCGAAGTTGGTATGCAGAGACACAGAAACCTTACGCCCCTCAACACTCAAACTGCAACAGGCTGATTTTCTTAAAAGGCCTGAACTACTTCGCGTGATTATGGCGCATATAAATTGGACCAAAATGTCACGCTGCCCCACCAGTTGATGGCGCTACCAGTCACAGCCACCTATACTTGGAGATGTGAATAAGCACAATCGTGGGATCGTAACATGCATATGCGCTAGAAAGGAAATGGGAAGCAAGACACGCTCACACCCTGGAGCCTGCTCTCAACCATTTGCGAAGCATTGATTTACATGCGACATAAATAAAAGAGAATGTTTATATTTGCAAGAAATAGAAATGCCACACCACATCGCTTGTTCAGTGATATGGTAAATGCGCATGGATACGGTCAAACCGAAGCAGTCAATTCACTGGCATAACATGCGTGATCTTCGCGATCTCATCGCCTGACGTCGTCCTGAGTTCCACTTTTCTCAGCACATTTACTCGAATGAGTGAGATTCCTGGCGGCGAGTGCTTAAAAGGAAAAAGTAGGGCTGCTTGGAACCAGGTCATGAAATGAAAGAGGCAACATAATCAAAAGTGCTCATTTACATGTTCAATTATTTGAATAAAAATTCCTCACCTCAAAGTCGATCCAACTTTTTGCATACCTCCTCTTTGTGTGCACACTTTTAATCAGTGGTTCTTCAACTGCTAGACCATTATGGCATCACAGCCAAGATTGCATAGTTAAGCTGCGGCGGCATCCATCTGTCTCAGTACGTTGCAGAAATTAAGCCGAAACCATCCATACTGCTTTGATAAGACGTATGAAGAAGGCGCTTATAGCTTTCGTACTTACAAACGTTCCTTATCTCTGAATATGGTAAATTCATAGCTGTGGTGCCTATTTTGCGATCGGTGGTGAATGCGTATAAATTCACGGAGACATCACTTGGGGAAAACGACACAAATTATGCTCGAAGCGATTGCGGCACTCTGTGGGCAGCATATTGCTCAGTTATGCATTTACTAATTTTGGCAGTGAGGATACAAAGTAAATGCATACCTGAGTAATATGTTGTCCACAGTGGTGCCACAATCACTTCTAGCATAATTTGTGTCCATTCCTATGTGTTGACGTCGTAAATTTATATGCATTCTATACTGACCTTGTAAGGCTGACCGTACCACCAATCGCAACACAGGCACCACAACTGTGAATTCACCATATTTGGAGGAGAGGCAGGTTTGTATGTGCAATAGCCATGAACGCTTGTTCATGCGTCTTATCTAAGCAAGATGGATAAGTACAGCTTAATTTCTGTTACGAACTAAGACAGAGGGATGCCACCGCAGCTTAACTATGCAAACTTTATTTGTTTACATTCTGTGTCCTTGGTTTCACAAATAAATCTATATAGCATTCATTAAATTGTTAGATGATGCCTTAAGTAGCTTCGCAGTTAAGTATTATTGGTTAAGTGGAACCTTAAGCATTTTAGTGTTTAGCAAAACCAAGTCAAAACTTTAATTGTCATCTATTGAATATTTGATTCAATTAACCAAACACTACAAATCCCACCTGCAAATGCCTCAACTCTATCATTTATGAAAGTATTGCTCATTGTGAAAGCCTCACGACGTCGTGCTGCTTCTATGAAACAAACAGCGATAAGCTGGGTCGTATTGTGAGTATTTTTTGCCTTATTCTCAATCTGGCCATGTGGATGCTTAAGCATTACATTAAAACATACCACCAGCTATCCTGCCTACAAGACACGTTGCAGTGAACTGGTCTAGAAGATTGTCACAAGTTTCTCCTCCGCTTCTTTGAGTAGTAGCGATTTGCTTGTGCTGCAAGTGACATGCAACCACAGAACTTACCATGCCTTTGCATGCCGTCTTCTTTTAATCGCACATATCATTTCCACGGCTATATATTCATTCGCTACTCTACTGCCATTCTGACACCTTATTTTCTTATTACTTTAATGAGACTCCACTCTCGTGAATAGTACCAAGCGAGATATAGAACAACAGAATTAAGTGCAAAATTCTCTTTTATACTGAGCACATGTCGCACATGTCTGTTTCTAAAGCACACAGCAAAGTGTACGTCCGCGTGGGTAAGTTAATGCAACTCATTGGACCGCACCAAGACACAGGAAATGGATGTGAATTCACTACATTTGAAATCAAACGTGCAATGCAATAAAGCCAGTGGCCAGCAGATTCACACTCAAGCGTTGGTCACATGATATTACCGGGTCGCTGTCTACATTGGCACGCTAAATCACAAAACTCAAGCTGATTAGTGGTGGCTAGTAAAGTGGAATGAGTGTAGAACAATGTTAAGTCCCAACACAGGTATTTCAAATACCTGAGCATCAATTGGCCAAGCCAATGACTTCAGCACCAGTCTATGCCATTCGTAAACAATAAACAGAAATAATTGCAGGAACAACGTTGACTTGAGAGCCCAAACTTAGTTTTATTTCCGTACGTATATGTCCACAATGCAAAGTTTAGGCCAGATTAACTTCCCTACTTCTCCGATACATCAGATACAGGATTTTGACTTCGTCTTCAGCCCAGAGATTAGCAACAGCTGCACCAAACCCTTAGGCCGTTCATTCTGGTGGCACAGTCTTTGTGCAGTTACATATGATGGCGTTCTAACTTTTGGCATGGAATACACTCCAGGGCACCCTTTAAAAGTGACCACTTAGGCTTCTTGCTTGAGGTCAGAGGAAACTATTTGCATCTTACCTAATTATCAAGGGGACACACGAACAGAAATATCGATCCTCGGCGCCGATGAAGTCCAACTCGCATCCCAACGAGGCTAGTTACCATTCAAAAACGCATTTGTCCCGTGAAGTCACTGCCACCTATCGATCCCATCTTGCATAATTTGATTGATTGATTGACATGAGCATCAGAGCCACATATTGTAATTTCTGGCTCTAGCTCTTACAATATTTACTTCCTCTTAGCTTTTGTCAGTCGTCGTCTTCAAAAACCCCAATTAGTTTCCCATAACTAGCCGCAACGTTTCTACCATCGGTACGGAAATGATGGTTACCATCAGCATGGAATTTGCTTGGAGTAAGAAAGCCAAGCTTTAAACAAATTCGGTCAGACAGAGCATTTTTGCGATTTTACGATTAGATTATACATGTGTGAGGACCTGTGCTTGAACACCTGATGAAATGTGAATGCGCAATTTGGAAATTGAGGAAAATTGGCAAGAAGCATAGCAATTTGCGGTTTAGTGATAAGTTTCGTCCAAAGGGGCGAGCTTTACTGCTTGTACTCACCTTTCGCTCGAATAGTCAAACCTGTACTAGTATGGCCCCATCAGCCTTCAGTTTTGCATTGAATGTCCATAACAAGGGTCTTGAGATATCATCAGCCAGTACGGCACCTGCTTTGAGAAAATGATCGATTACAAATCTCTCGTTAATTGCTGTAAACAGCATTTGATTTGCACTAAAGTGGTAATACGAACTAGGTCTATTTGTAAACTTGACGGACTCCCGTAAGACATATGATTTCCGCATCAAGATTAGCTGAATCCTATTAAACTCAAAACAGGTGTTCAGCTGAAATGCACTCACAAGTTGCACCTACATGCTGGACGAACCACGCCAATCAACAGAGACGTTCACCCCGCCACTCAGTAGCCATCGATTATGTGATCAAAGGAAGACAAAGAAGTCCCATTAGACAAGTTACACTTGTCTAGATTATGCTCTCTAGTTTGTGCACATCTCTAACAGAAGTGGAGATAGTGCTACGTTGCATTGATGGAAATGACAAGTCTTCACAATCGAGAGTGAATTTCATCGAAAACGCGATCAACACTTTTACCTGGACACTAGGATTCTAGCACGTCCGCTATTTCTCAGTTGTAATGCAGATGAGGTCAAGCGCGTGCCGCCGCAGTGCCAGTCATTGAATCTATTCTGCAAACGTTCAATGCGTGGGCATTTGCAACTGCTGCGATATGGTGTTCGCCCACTCAGCCTCATCGACCGTGAAATATTCCTCCTCTCCATCATCCTCACCTCCAGAACCCACTCATGCTCTACGCCACCGACTGTGTATGCTACGCGACATTGCTTCAAGATTCGTGGTTAAACTCTCCACATTCGGAATGCATTTTCAACCACATATTTACCTCTGTGATGGTACCAATGATTCCACAAATTGGCTGCCACGTTGTAGTCACCGTTAGTGGTTCAAATTTGCCTTCAGTCTAGCACATGGCAGCATAGTCATCCTGAACGAATTTATTCAAGCATAGCGGTCAACTCACCTCTGCTGCTAGAGAGAATTCTGCACTGATCAAAGGGCTGTTTCTTTATTTTCGTAAAACTTTCGTTTCGTATATGTGTGTTGAGTCGAACATTGGCATGGTGGGACATGAGCCCGGTGTGATCCACCCGAAAGTTCGTAATGGAAGAATCCGATCAGCCGACACACTCGTGCTGCACACTGTCTTCCCTTACTTATTTTTACATTATAATTGTGAGATGAAGGCATTAACTCACCTTACTCTGGTGACCATATCACGTCTTCATCTTACTTTATAAACATTGTAATCATTGCAAAGTTATGCTGCGATGCGTTGAGATTGCGTGTGGTAGTGCAAATCTGCCTGGCTTCCAACACAAAACATATCGAGCATATTTGAGTCACAACGCTTACTAGCTTAACCGTGGTTCACGGAAATGTGTCCGACCCGACCCTGTGGATTCTGATGCACAAGTCTTTATAGCAGTGGTTAAATTAGGTTTACTATTCGATCGCGTTTACCCATTTGTTATGCCCGCTTATTCACTCCTCTAACATTTACGGCCTCACCAATTATTATCTGCACACCTCGCATTCACCCGCACAAAGAATCACCACGATTTGTAAAACAGCAGAAAATATGCATCCAAGAAGTTTATTTGTGCCCACGTTTACCAAAATAATGGGCATGACTTGTTGTAAAAATACCCTTCGCCTTTCAAAGCAGTAAAAATTCTGTGTGTAAGAAAGAGAAGTTAGCATTGCTGTTTGCCATGGATTCACACAACTTATGGCCAAATAACTTCTGAGTTAGGGATGATCTAGTCCTCGTGAATTTGAACTTGAATGTGTCCTCCATTGCTTAGTAGTCTTTTTGAGTTTGCAACGATGGCTCTACGTTGTGTGTCACGTTGCAGCTAGTGTGAGTGGTTCAATTTGCCATCCTTCCCTACACACAGAATTTTTGCTGCTTCGAAAGACGAAGGGTATTTTTACAACAAGTCGTGCCTATTATTTTGGTAAACGTGGGCACAAATATACTTTTTGGATGCACATTTTGTGCTGTTTTACAAATCGCGGTGATTCTTTGTGTGCTGCTTCGAAAGACGAAGGGTATTTTTACAACAAGTCGTGCCTATTATTTTGGTAAACGTGGGCACAAATATACTTTTTGGATGCACATTTTGTGCTGTTTTACAAATCGCGGTGATTCTTTGTGCAGGTGAATGCAAATGCTCATGATCTAAGCTCCGATCAGAACCGCTCCAACCTCATCAGACATTACTCATTGCAGTTTTTGTGCTCAGAAAGATGGATGAGTCAACTAAGATGAATCGTCTCAAAGAAGTTTTTATAACCTTGGTTAATCCAGCAGCCATCCCTTGACTGCCATGTCAATGAAATGACGGCTATTGTGCACCAAGCTTCATCGACTGGACCAAAATGTTAGGATGGGACGCTACGAAGTGATCTCCAACAGTATTGGGAGTGATCAAATCGACGATTCTGCACACCCAGAATAATTGAATCCCCGATGTATACAGCAGTGTCAATGTGGTTTAGTACTTTCTAATTTTTGATTGAGTGGTTTGATTAGCATAACTTTTAGGATTTAATCAAATGCCATATTAAAAATGGCTTTAGCAATGTTAAGATAAGATCGCCTTCAACAATGCAAAATGCATGTTTTCTGGGTTCTAAAACCATTTCCTCTTTGTGCCGGGGCGGTTTCATGGTTAACACTAGGAAAATGCAAACAAGTGTGTTAAATGAATAAAGCATCATTTTCATGAGAAGCTACCTAAGAGGATCTCAGGTACCCAGTTTTGACTACTTGTGTGTAGATCTATCGCTTAAAGGACAAAACGGATAAATTTCGGAAAAAACAACAAATTGCACTATGCGTTTTTAGTTAAAGGCCGATTTCGGTCTACTTCAACCACTGGAAATCACCCTAACCCAAGTCGCACGATCGATTGCATTCGCTCTAGATGTACCTCACGATTACTTGGCAGGTGTAGTAATGGAATGGTGCAGCCCTTTGCCAACAGGCCAGATGCGTGACTCTGGTACACTTGAAGTTAAGGGCCACAGTAACCGAAATTAACAAACCTCAGTCAAGAAAGGAGGTCAAAGTGTAGTAATAGATCTACATTTAAGTTTAAAGGAGGTGAATGTTCCAAACTGTGTCCATGCAAATGCTTGCTGTCATCACGGTACTTAGGCATTAAAACGATCCAACTAAACACGTCGTAAAACACATCCGCGGAATAGTCCTGTTATTTGACCTCTTACTTATATCCAACTGTCTTTGGAATTTCTCTGCACTTTAACATTAGGAATTAAAGTGGTACGCATTTACCTGACACGCTAAACGATCAGGTTATCAATCGCTTTTAGGAGACTTGAAAAAAATGAAAGTGTAAAGGAATTGTTTTCCAAAGTCATGACTACAGAGTCGTTGACGCAACGATGGGCATTAATAACCCCACATCCAGGGAGGTCCTTCGATTTCGCCTCACACATGTCAATAATAGAGTCCATGCCGCTGAACTCCCATCAGATCGCGAAGATCCCACTCTCCTAATCTATTAATCAAAGGACATAAACGCGTCCAGATGGCTACTGGTATAGTAAAGGTTAATCGCCAAGAGCTTTTTGCCTGCCCTCCACTCACAGCCACGTTGCTTGGCTTTCAGTTTGTTCAGCCTGTGGAACGGTGGGAAGGTGAGGTAATCTTTACCTCAAGTGCCACTGAATCACGGAGGTTCCTTAACACTGAGACAGCGGTTAAATTTTAAGTATGATGCTAGAATAGGGCAATAAATTTTCTGCTCATCAAATAACTGGTTCCATCAAGAGTAAAATTTGTTGTGTGGATGGATCTGTAGCAGAATGACCACTTACTCACTGCAGCGCAGCTTAGTTAGGTTTTTGCCAGCATTCCATGAGGCATAATTGCCCTCAACAATGAGGTTTAGCGGCACACTTAAGCAAGCGCTGCCGAGTTTTCGACTATCATGCACGACAACGTTAAAAGAAGACAAGCGAGGCGTAGATCTTACTCAATCAACCCAGTGATGGTTATAAGACCACGAAAAAAAATTTCTCATAAATGTGCCAAAAATCTTACCAAAAAACTTTATTTTCTCATCGACTGGCATTAATGCCCAGACTCCAACCACCGATCGCAAATAAGACTTAATGCACCCGATGCATTCGGTTTATGATTTTATGCCCGGTCTAGGACTGTGCGAAGCATCACGCTTTTCGCAAAATGCTCTGCCTCCTAGCTCCCACTCTCAAACTTCCATTGAAAGTGCTGACACAATTTTTCATTTATCTAAAGCTAAAATTACTTATTCGATTATATCGTATTTTCAAGCATAAAAAGAAAAGTGGGCAACAATCAAAGACGCAAAATCAAATGCCTTCGTAAACTAGGAGGAAAATGTCCCCCAGTTATTGGATGAACAAAGGTTCACCTTGACAAACGATCACCCATAACACCACATTCGCGATCAGACTTCAGGTTTCGCTACTTAGTCAGCATTAGTAAGTTAAATTTTAGCTCGTTACTATTCTTCGAAATGTATTATTTTTGCACTTTGGGCAAGTTTACCGCAAGACCATGTGCCAAGCATCAGAACAGCCTAGCGCTCAGTGTTTGCTGCTTATTGTCTCTTGTCGTGCGCTTTAATGCGAAGAAAGCCCAAAGCTGTACTTTGCCTTTGGTATTCTTCTCCAAATCCTTTCAATAATTCATTTCACGATCAAGGCGACTTTAATTAGCTAATCTTTGACCATCCGCAACCTTTAATCAGAAAAGTCAGATATTTATGCTGCTGCTCTTTAGGTTTCGCAATACCTCTTCTTAGTGAATAAACGATAGGGGACCTGACCCATTGTTGATAAAATAAGTCTAAAGATGGATGACGTGTGAAAAATCCAGCAGTTCGTCATGCAAGCTTTTGAGGCCACATATTTCAGACTTGAAGGTGTAGGGGTTTGGCAAGAGAAGAATTTTGGTGTGGTGGTTCCATCACCTTTTACAAATTTTGTTCTTGCGCGTTAAAGTGGGAAGCTGAAATCGGATTTCAGTAGGTACTTTTTGCACGTAGCGACTGGGAATGAAGCTGGTCCGGTGATCTTGATAAAAACAACTTGATCACTGGAAGAGCAAGGAAGCAATTTAAAAGCATTAATCGTGTTCGTTTGTCTAGTGACTGCGTTTCCTCTTCACTTCCTGCATAAATTTGGCAGGGATTCGCAGGTACACAGAAAGGCTATTTGGGTTTGAGGAAGAGATTATGCTTATAGTGCCCCATGGGACCGATTCGCGAGAACTGGTTTTCTAACTTGTGCTGGCGATGCTATAACAATCGCCTTACATAGCCATCAAAAAGGCCCTTTTGGCAGGAAGATACCTTGTGGAAATGTCAGCATCCCAAGACGATGTTCATTTTCAATGTTTTAAGGGGTCCTTCATCATGGCTTGTTATTAAATACATGCTAGAACAAAATGTGCTAGCATACCTTACCCTAATTAACTGGATCGCGCACAACCAAGGATCAAGTGCATTAGCATTCACTATGTGAATAAGATCATTCGGAACGATAAATATGAGAGCTCGAAATGCTCCATTTCCGTAGGCCTACTTCAACATCCAGCAACTTGTTCATACTTACGGTCACGTACATTCTTTGGATACCCATGCATGCTGGCAAATAGATTTATTGACAGCGAGGTCTTGCACACTTAATGTGTGGATGGCACAGAAAGCGTTTAGTTTTCTTACGTTTCAAAGGGCTCACTTCAACCACTTTGAGGTAAGTTGGGTGACAACTAACACTACGCATTACACAGGTGCGAATGCGTACATGCATGCGTAATTGGATAAGGCGGTAAGGCATTTAAAATTCAATCCTATTTTTAAGCCGTTGAAACCAGCACAAACGAAGCGATTATTTAAAATTTGCTGCCAAACCATCAGCCCACTTTTTAAAATCAAAATGCCTTGATCGAATTGGCAAATTGTTGCTGAACTTGATTTTTCAACGAATCGCGTAGCACTCACAAGACCTCTTCGAGAATCCCGCATTGGTTAATGCAGCTGAGAGCAGTTTCCAGAAGTCCGTAAAGACAGCTAATGCCTGCTTTGTTAAAAAGTTAACAGCAAATCTTTGGCAAAGTGCAATGAACATGAGAATGTAATAGAATAGCACCTCAAAAGTGGTGAACACGGCCCAGGCTTCCGGATTCTGCAAGCATTAATCTGCTGAACGGAAAAGTGCTACATTACATTTATGCTAAAACAAGCTGGCGGATGGTGGGGCCTTAAGCCAGAAATGCTCTTTAAATTGCAAGACTGTAGCGATTCATCATTGCATACTTTGCTGCACACATTTTTACTGTGCTTAGAAATGAAGAGTAAAATGCGTTAGCAAGGATAATGTGTGCATGGATTGCAAAGGTAATTGAATCACAGTAATGCATTTTCGACACCTTCGAGGTTTGATTCGATTAACTGCATGTAACCGTTGACAAATCGTTGACTTATTACGATCTGATAAGAATTTTGCATGGGTATCTTGCTTCTCATTCCTTACCCTTGCATATATTATTAAGTTATTTCAAGCAAATTATTCCGACCGAATCTGACGTCCTGTAGGAAAGACATTTGTGCTGATTCTGAACGCTAACCCAGTTCTCTTCAATTTCGATTCCACCTTCTATCTAATGTCGAACTAAGCAGAAATCATTGCTCGGGGAGCCACAAACCAAGGGGATATGAAGAATGCCCACCATTAGGTGAAATACGTCTCCCTCCATTCTGTCTTTCTACGATCCTCCAGTGTAGTGTTAAGGCCCTTTACCAAACAGGCCAAATTGTAAGATGATTTTGGCTGCGTTCAAAAGCGCTGCAGTTTTTACACATTAAGCTTCTTATTCGATGTAGGTAAGCACATTCTACATTCACTGGATTTGGTTGCCTTTTAGTTAGGTGTCAAAGTACGGAGCAATGACCTAAAAGCACAGTTAAGTTCAGCCTATCGAGTCACATTAAGCCTCTCATTCGATGTAGGTAAGCACATTCCACATCCACTGGATTTGGTTGCCTTTTAGTTAGGTGTCAAAGTACGGAGCAATGACCTAAAAGCACAGTTAAGTTCAGCCTATCGAGAAAAATACGCACATCTAAGCTGCATTCTGAGCTGACACATTGAACCTAGTTTGTGAGGTTAGTTTTGTTACAAGCTGTCCAATTTTTATCAGACCTGTTGTATTTATTGATTAAGTTGTAAATGAAACGAACTAATCTTTGCATAAATGGACACCGTGGCTAGGTTTCAATGTTAGCTAAACTGTACTGGAGCAAAGCGACATTTTACTTAAGAGGGGCACGAGCTTAAAATGCGAGCTGTTGCCGGATCAGTTTTAATAATCACTTAACGGTAGTTCGGTAAGTCGCTGAGTTTGGGCCAAGTCTAAGTGAAGCAGTTTACAGGATGGAATAACTTTATTCATCCTATGTAGTGATTTACACCTCCGAATGCTGTTCTGGTAGGGATTCATTAACTCAAATTTCGTAGACGCTCAGATGTGTGCTTTTGAGTCACAGTAAGCTACATTCTTGCTTAGCCATGTTACTGGACTCTAGTGGAATCATCGATGCCCCATAAGCGAGCAATGTGTCACTGAATCTGCTGCATTTTGCAAATTAGTCAATCATTACTGTTATGTCACCAAAAGAAGTGGCTATAGATACCTGGTTGCAATCAGATTATTAATGGGCAAGCAATTGGAATGCGATCGTTCTCTCTGGGCCTCGAGCGCAAATAATTATTTTATGTCCGAAAGTAAGGAACTTTAGGCTGCAAAATGCGGACATCGGTGTAATACTTTGTTTGACTGCCGGTTTCGTTTCAACCACATTGCACTAGCCATGTGGGCTGGCTCCTGGGCCACGTCAGCAGCCCTAATTACCATTTGTTTGCTGAATACATGTCCTACCTCACTATCATGCTTTCTCTCGCCCTCTAAGAAGTCTGGGAGTGCTACAATCATTGCAATGCTCCATCATCCCTTAGTACAAATTAAATAACCTGCTAACATGCTTTCCACCAAAATATCTCATCTAGCCAAAGACAGTGAATAATCACTGCCTTAAAATTGTGCTCAAATTATGCCAAATTGATTCATCTGATTCGCTTCAGCATTTCTTAAGGTACTGCCATCAAATTTTAACAAGCGAATTTGTAAATGCTACTTTCGTATAATTAAGGCGTACTACTTCTTCCGAATTGGCTTTGTTGGCTGCAAAATTTCCACGATAAATCACCCCTTTCTGGTAATGATAAGTCTGTAGTTCAACATGAGAAAAGACAGTTATTAGCATGGGAATGCTTGGATTTATGGTGTTTAATTGCGAGATGATTATGTGAACCAGTCTGGGAGGTCAAGTACTTTTCTCGGATCTGCTGCCAATTGCAACTCAGGTGCTTGCATTCTCCTCCAAATCACATCTTGGCACATCCACTCAAATATGTCGCTACGATCAGTAATGCGACTTTCATCCACTTCAACGCACCACATTCGCCAATTTATTGGTGTGGACATTAGAGAGGAGTCATTCACGTTGCCGAGTTTTTGCAAACACTCCATAAAGAAACTAATTCCACTGTGCTCCTCCCAATTCACATCTTCCATGATTACCAATCCCAGTGTCTGATGGGATGATAAGTTCGGCACTATGGACTGCAGCTCGGTCTTTAATGTAAGACTAACTCTCGGAAGAACTGAGAGTTTAATGATAAGGAGGACACAGTCATACACAGCCGGCATTTTCCTCTTCTCCTCTTCGCATCGTTCATATTCATAATCTGCACCGCTAATTGATCCATTACGACGGATATCGCGCGATTCTTTAAGAAATATCCTGGGGTGGATTGTGTCAATGTTTATAATGGTGGAACGATTAGAATTTATCACTTTCATGCGCAGAATCTCAGGGGGCTGTAGAAATCGTACCCGCTCTGCTGCATTCCTCAATCTCACGGGCGAAGCTATTAAAAAAACCGAATAGGTTTGATCAGGAGGCAAATCATCCTTTCAAAAGTGCCCCAAGGGGCTCGAATAGATGAAAATTGAAGATCAAACTTCATTTGCTCAAAGTGTTGAATAGTGGCTTGACGAAGTTTTTCAAAATCCACGGTGTGAAAGCTTGAATACAGAGTTGTGTAAACTTGTTTGTCTATCCACCTCCACTTGTTAGAATATGAATGCGGGGTTTTCAAAGAGAGCATCCACTGCCAGCTAGGGAGTGCAGTGCAAAGACTTACGATGTCAACTGCATCGAGGTATTTGCATATCGGTTGAGCCAATTCCAGGGGTAGGTCTGTGATCCCAGCAATATACAAGTTTTTCTAAAGGGGAAACATGCACTGGCTAAGCTAAGGCATTCATGATCCAAAATGCAATAGTAGTAAACAAATTAATCAAATACAACTAGATTCACCAGACCAGAANACAACGTTCCTACAAGGCGACCGGTTAAAACGGCGGTACCAGAGAATCGCTGCGAAATCGTTTTTGCGTTAATCCAATTTCAAAATATATCAAAACTGGCGAAAAAGTATTGCGAGAGTCTGTTGCCTAAATTCGTTTCATAATAACATTCAAGGATTGCATGGGAGTTGATTTTCGAGATCAATGCTTATTTTCCTCAAAGTAGATTGAATGGCCTTCATTGGCAGCGGTTCCACAAAGACAACAGCTTCGGGGCTACCATAGAATGATGGTAAATTTCTCCACTAACCAATCCTACTGCTTCGTTAAAAAAGATGAAGATGCTTAAGCGTGTAATTTTGTTCATCGGCACAATAAATATTGCAGTTATATTTTGATTTGTTGATTCACTTCGCTTAAATTCTTGCATTTGTGAACCATTCGACCCGCGCGCATTTCGTTAACCTTATCGTTACTGGGCTTGCGACATTGACGAAGAATAAATTGGTTCCCTATGTTTTGTGGCTGAACTGAGATGTTTTGCGGTTGTTCGTTCTAGCATTGCCGATACACTAATGCAGAGCTCAGGCCCTACCAACACAAGAAATGGGTTCCATTTGGTGATTAACACCTCGTATCAAACAATAACTCCGCAAATTCTTCAAATTTAGCACATTCGCATCAGTTGACTGCCAGTGCGGGTAATTGTAAGGCGGAAATGTTTGTCATTTGACCACCTTGAGAACTAAGGCGTCTGTTGAAACGATGGACGTCGATCCCGACGTCCAATAGAAGAGTCTTCAAAATCACTTACCTTATCATGGTAGCGAGCCATGGTATCTACCTCATCTCTGTCTCCACTTCTTGCATCAAAGTCAAAGTAATCCATTCACTTGCTTTGGCAAGAATGTAAAGACAGGTTCTTAATAGTTTTGTCTTCGCATCCACTTACCTTGATTAAGGAGGGTACAAGCCATATTGCAGGAGCAGATGATACGCTGTGAGCTGCTGACCAGGCACTTCGGTAATCTGTTGGCTTAAATTTTCCTAAATCGTTCTAGTTCTTCTACGTCGCAATAAAGTCCAACCAAAATAGGTCGACAATTTAGAGCATTTTTCTCGAAACCATATAAATATCATGCTTTCAACGTTGGTGTAATCTGTCTCATTTCAAAATCTTGAATTTATTTAAATTGAGGCAAATGAGCAAAGGTGCCTTTGCCTCCAATCAGGGTGGCAGTATGCATTTGTGCACACTCTGTCGAATTCCAAACTAACTTCCTTATTGTTCTAACCAGAGTTTTACCGACGGTCAATGATTGTTCAGCATGGGGAAAGATTCGGGGCCAAGTCTATGCACTTCAAAACCATTTTAATGAAAAGATGTTTTAAGAATTCGTATTATATTTCTATCATAAAAGCGCATAAGTAAGTAAATGTCCAGTTTGCTCCACCACCTCTTCATTTCCGACCCTCCACTGTGGTGTTGGATGAGAGGTAAAATGAGTTTAAATTAATTGTGACGGTAGATAGCTTGTCTGCGATGACCAAAGATCAATGCCACTTTGCTATAGAGGAGAGCTTTGGTTAACAGTGTTCCAGAGTACGTGCGGCGTCTAAAGAAAGCTGCATAAAAGACGTTTTAGATCACAAGCAGATACACATGACCGTCGCACCTTAAGCATGGGAGATTTTGGTGCAGGCATAAAATTGTCGATTGTGTTAGTCAGTCTCCGTCAATTGTATTTGAATCTCTGTTAAGTCAACCAATGGTTTTTAAGGTTATTTCGCGATCTTAATGACTTATGTGAGAGGGTGCAACTTTTCCGGACCTTTAATCAATTAAAGAAGTATTGAATGCTTAAAATGAGCAGGAATTAAACGCCTTACTTTCCACGGACACTCTTGTGCTTGCTGTGGACTGGGGCTCCTACATGCATAGCTTTAATGAGCCTGTCAGTCGAACAGTCGACAGGTGACAAATCGCCTGCATCAAAATGCTTTTAAAGCAGCAAGCAAAAGGATCCCAAAGAGAGATACAAAGTAAAGAAATATCCTCTTCCATCGGCATGAAAGATAATAAACTGAGGTGAAGATCTTGTAGAAAACGGACTCTGGCACCATCCACTTTGGAAGTCCAGAACGCTTAATGTGACGTAGGACGGTTGCTAAACAACGAAACGCCTCTAAAAATCAAGTTCTTACACTGCCTTTTGCAACCACAAAAGTTTCAGATTGTTATTCCGCCTTTAGGATGAGCAGTAGCCTTTGGCTACTATTGTCCTGCAGGATTAAAGGCAGGACAGAGTAGTTCCTTCACACACGACAAAAGACAAGTGCAAAATCAGCAGAACAGGCTTGAAGAACTCTGGTCTGTCCTGCTAAATCATTTCCTTAGCATGTTGAGATCCTAAACACATAATAGTATAGAACTTTACCCTACCAGTGAGGTCAAAGTCAGCGATTTTGGCTATCCAATCCTTTGTCCGCACCACGATTCTCGCCGTTAAGTCCCAACAAACGATCTAAATGAAAGGTAGCTGCAACGGAATACCGGTGCTCATAATTAAAATAATGGTCTGCAACAAATACAGTTTGACGTTTGAAGTAAGACATGCTAATCAAGGAGGCCGAAAGTCACCATCCAATGACACCGACATTGCAAACTAATGCATGGTTATGCATCTTAAATGATATTCAGATGCATGTTGAAATACTACTGTATCATCTGACTTAATGCCAGAAGCACCCCTAAGACGAAGTGACTATAAGGAAAAAACTTGCCTTTGTTATTTTGTGGAGTCTCATCACTTTGGTCCTCAGTTTTACCGACCACTACCCACTGCGACGAGTATCATGGGTCCGAATGGATCAGGTGTCTAGTGTCCAGGCTTGTTCGAATATGACATTTGCATACACCTAAAAGATAAACAGGTGACTCTACACTTCTCTACCAAACACCTTCTCATAGCTAAAGTGCTGACTCACCTGATTATGACAGTTGCAATGCTAATGCAGACTTGCAGCCACAAATCGAAGCGGAAAATCCATTTCATGAAGTCACAGAAGTGTAAATCAGCAAGTAGTCTGGGCAGAGCAGTCTGCAAAATTGGCATGAGCATTGGACGAAAAAGGTGCAGCTGGGTCACTATGATAGATCGCTGAAAGAACATGGAATATGGTTCGCCCATGTTCACAAGTGATGGACTAAAGTTTGAATGAGGGAACACCCACGCCTCTGACAACTTGAAGAGGAAAGTACGGAAGCACCCACTCCGTCACTGCGCGCGGTTGAGTGGAAAGTCATGAGCTGTGAGTTTGGAGGCACTCAGGCTGACTAGCTGGGACAGCGCACCCCACCCATTTGGCTCACACAAGATACCATAGCTAGAAGGAATTTTGCCTGGATAGTTTTGTCGTACCCTAAAACTAACTCAATCATATTGAGGCTGTAAAATAATCTGAGCAATCTTATTGGCAATTCGACACCTAATCAAACAGTGGCATGGGTTGCACATCAAAGCCTCGTCCAAAGCACATTCTTTACTCCTTCGGTGGCTTGCGCTTGCTCAAATCGTACCTGTCAACGGAGAAGAGGACAACTGGGTAGCCATTAAGAGGGTACAGTTAGCTGCTGCATCAACCATAAACACTACGGCCTCGATAGATCCCACCAACATGGGTAGCATCACGAATTAAATTATGCAACGGTTACCACGCAGGCACTAGTGAAGGCTTTGCGGAAAGGCAATTACTGGTTTCCGGCCCAAAATTATTCATCGAAGTGGTCAGGGCGCAAAAGATGCCGGAATTACTAAGGAAATGAAATTAAATCCTATCTGAACAAGGTGCGAAGCAACAGCGAAACTCATCTTCATCTATGCTATTCTTCAGC
>LWMJ02001013.1:0-22097 GCA_001693035.2 Taenia asiatica | reverse complement strand
ACCTGCAATGAATCTATTCTTGTCCCCAAATAAGCTTTGTTGCAATGATGGCTTTGAAAGCAATGCACTCACCACCACTGCACGTTTGCTTCCTCTTCTGTAGAGATGTAGCAGCTCCAGTGCGGTCACTGCACCTCCTCAGCTTATGGTAGTGATTAGCCTTGGCTTTTCTTCTGCGTATTGCTAAAGGTTGATTGACAGGTTGCGCAGACAATGGTGAGGACTTGAATTTACCTCAAGTGTTATTTTGGTCCCTTCCCTTGTTACGTTTTTAGAAGCTACCAAGCTGCGCTACTCAGTACCGTAACTGCGGTGGGTTATCGTGCTTTGTTTTATTTATAGCCTTTCCAGTTTTTCTTCGGAGGAGAGGGAAATCGTCAAATTTAACATTTTGTAATAGTTCGTGCTTTTACGCATATTTAGTGCTTTGAGGTTCACGCGTTAACTGAATAATGAACTAAATTTATGCATATGCCTCTGCAACCTGTGCAGAATATCGTGATTCCAAACGGAATCTGCTGGTGCTAGTTATTACTTCCTTTTGCTCTTCGACCACCTTTGAGACGTATTTGTCGATCTCTTAGTGAGTGTATTCTAATTACGCAAAAATCATTTAAACTGAATTGGTATGCATAATCTGCATAGCTGCGTTTGTCGGTGCAACTTTTAGTCAATATACTTGCCTATTTCCCAATCACTTCCAGGGGGTATTAGCCATTCAAGTCACTTTGATGATCATCGACGTCAAAAGGATCGAGAGAGGCAATGTGAAGCGAAATAAGTTTGTATGAGGCGTCATCTTCGAAGAACGTAGAAGCAAGTTTTCGTCTGGCTGCGAATGAGAGGAATGGAAAGAAGAATTTTCAGCATGGATGACATTCACTGCGATGCATTATCCATTTTACGGATTCCTGCCTCATCCCCCTTTGCCAGTGCACTGCTCCTTGTTTCCGCCTGCGAACAAGTACTTTATTGGCTTTCCAACAATTCGCGAGCTTCACAGACCTGGACTCTGTTCGACTTTGGTAAATCGTATGTTTTTACACTATTACCTTAATAGTGGCAATAAATAATTGAACTGGAAATAATAAAAGACAAGTGGACAGAGTTTACCAGACTCGACGCACCAGTGTGCTGTATCAACTCATCTTTGAAGTCGAAAATGCTGTAACACTGTGGTGGATGGCACTGTGTTTAAAAACGGAGCGGGTTTGAGGACTACTTATGTAGCCAGAAGGTCTGGCTACCTGGTAGATTTCAATTTGACTAGTCTAGGTAACCTGTTGCCAAAAAAGCTTCAAGTATCGCACACTACGGTTGAATTGAACACACCTTATCATTGTGGTGAGTCGCCTTTCATCGACCTGCATCCTATCGGTGAGAAGCATTTCACGAACTATGAATATGGTGACGAAGGCGTTACCAAATTTTCTTCTGTAGGTAGAGACCTCTGGACGCACGAAGACAAGCGAATTCGGGTTAGACCAGAAAAGGTGATTTCCAGCGGCCATTGAAACACAAAATAAAAGATTTTGGGCAAAAATGCAACTGCCAAAACTGCTATGTATTTAACTACACTGAAGGTATTTGTGTGCATCCAATATACAGAAATTATGCACCACTCTTCGGTATGCAATCCACGTCAGTGATATTCGCATCCAACATCATGCTAGCTGTGATTGGTGGAGCCACAGACACAGCAGTCACTGCATTGTGCCGCGTCCACTAACCACTTGACTGACGCCATTGTCTCAACAAGATAGCAGTAATCCTATTAAGCCAAGCCGTACTTAATATAAAATCATATTATATTGCAGTTTGTGCAACCTTGGAAAACTAATTTCTCCACAAACTTCTGTCACTTTTTTGTCGATAGCAGGAATGAAAGAGGTGCTGTTTAGTTCTTACCTGAGAGAAGTGATAAAGTAGTAAACAGCCAGTAGACTTGGCCTACTGTTCAAGTGATCGGCCCGAATAAATGTTGATGGACACAAGGTGAGTTAGGAGGGAAGAAATGGACAATTGGAATAAATTTCCGCTGCTATAGCCAAGGTAACCTATTTACTGTCCACGAATAATATCACTTGTATGAGAGAAGAGCTATCTTGTAGTCACAATAGGCAACGCAGCCATTGCACCGTCGCAGAGCTAAAAAAACACCGTTTAGAGACTGTACCGGACTTCCCAAATTAGGTCTTTTTAGCAGTTCCTTTACCCAGAAATCTTGACGGATACCTGTTCACGCATTGCCAAAATAGCCTTAATTTAACGACACGACTACATTTTCGCCGTGGGTGAACCACCTGATTTCTGCAGATGTATCTCTACCCTTGAGTACTTTTTGAAAGGCTGCCTGAGTTACTAAAAACAAGATTATTACACACTTTGATCGCTTTAACTATGTGAATGTTAAAAGTTAAAGTGCTGAGCATTCAAGGCTAGCTGCATTT
The DNA here is from genome assembly GCA_001693035.2 of Taenia asiatica. Taxonomy (NCBI): domain Eukaryota; kingdom Metazoa; phylum Platyhelminthes; class Cestoda; order Cyclophyllidea; family Taeniidae; genus Taenia; species Taenia asiatica. Next base: position 19,647 of record LWMJ02001013.1, on the reverse strand, counting down.
AAATTTAGTTAAGGTCCTGTCCTTAGATAGGGCATGCTCATACCTGAAATGGAATGGGGTTAACTCTGTAGGCACTGATCCATTGCCAACGTTTCACCTAAGATGCGTTTACCAATGACCTTAAAATGCAAGTGCACTCAACCAGCCATATTAGGCTTAGATACTAGAATACTCCTAATCTTTTTTACCCTTTAGATGACAGGAGACCGCATTATACCATACCGAGTCAGCGCCACCGATTTGAATGAAAGAAAACGTAGACTAATTCCCACTCTATTCACTGTAAAACCGAAAATGCCCTCCTTTGACCAGTATTCCCAATCAATGAGCCTGAAACCGACAGCGGAAGGAGAGAGCAATGGGAGTGCATGACAATCATCAAATAGCAACGAGATAGGCATCAACCGTTGATGTGATGGATGTGTGATGACCGCTCAGTCTTACCTGCTTGACCTAATATACACCAAAGTGGTTCCTACTCCAGTGTTAAATTCTATCTGCCTAGTATGCGCTTAATTTTTATTTAGTAAGTGTCACCATTCGTAGAATAGCTTTACAATAGAACGAAGCAATCGCACACAGCACAAATGTTTGTCGCAGAAATGCCCTCAAAGTATTATAAGACAATAAATTTTAGTAGATAAAACCGGAAAATTGCACGCTTTCGACCTATCGTTTCTCCCTCTTGCACTAAGTTCTTGAGTGTTGAGGATTGTTTCGTGAGAGAGTAGGTGCTCGTTCCCGACTTCAAAAGCGACGCCGTAAGCTCGGTTAGTAACCTACATCCTCCAATCGTCTGTCATCAACGATGTATTCATGCAGATATGCACTACATAGACTACGGTGTCACATAGACGCTTTGCTAGTGGACTATAAAGCTAAGGCCCATCTCGCTTACATCTCCACGCCGCAAAAAACAACCATCACAAATACGAAATCTTAACGACTTGAATATGCACATTTCATGATATCTGATTGTGATTTATTTGCTAAATTCTGAAAGTTAAAAATGCGAATGAACTAATACAAATGTTCTTCAAGGACGCATAACTGGGTCATAAGAACCGGGTCACTGTGGAGCATAAAAGGAGTCCTCATGTAGATATGTGTGATTCTCTAATCTTTCAGCCTTTTTTCCGAAATGTTTTCACGCTGTGTGAGTTACAACGTTGTGGGCATCCAAGCCTTTGCGATTTGAATTAATTATCTCTCTCATTAAAATTTTAGATCTTCTCTGAATGTCTTGAGCCTTATCATCTTGATATCTGCCGCAATATGTTACCTACCTAATTATGTTGAGAAGGCACAAGTCCTTGAGGCTGATCTGGAAGTACGCGAGAAAGTGTACCCTACTGCTAATAATATGGAATATATGGTGAGTTCACGCCTAGCACTATTATGTTTTCGTCCGCACATTTGATAGCTGCTTTATTTGATTTCTGCAGCACTGCATTTGCATGGTCTTCAACTTCTTTCACTTGAAATTGTCACTTATATCATTTCTAATTCTACTTTTAATTTATTTAGGAGTACTCTGATGATCTGGAACACCTAGCAGTCCACTGGGCCAGTCAGCGCATTTTCGGACATCCAGACCCCGACGAGCATCCACATTACAGTGGAATTGGGCAAAATACTGCGCTCATTAGCGGCTTCAAACCCTCCTTGACTTAAGGCGTCTGTGGCTGGAAAAATGGATCCTGATCGTACTCATACTTTGAGGACAGCTGTAGTGGTAATTGTGATCCCTATAAACAGGTGAGTTCACAAGTGTAGTTAAGTAGTTTCAATACAAACCAATCTCACTGAGGTCAAATCACTGGCATTATGTCATGCATTGCGCATTGACAGCATTAATGTATGATAATACAGATGGTATGGTTAACCTCAAAGGAAGTGGGATATGCCATGTGGCAATGTAATGATCTCAGACGTGGCTGGAGCAATCCACAATATCTGGTTGTTTGTCAATGCAAGCCTGGGTAAGTCAAGTTCGTCCAAATTCGAAAATCATCGCAAATGCTATACTTGATAATGCATTTCATATTCCTCCAGAGGGAATTATCTCAATAAAAAACCGTACAGCTACGGAGAAGGTTGAAGGGATTGCCAAAAGGGATACTTGTGTTTTCGCAGTCAGTGCATAATAAATCCTGATTTATACAAAATAAATCCGACATTGCAAGTGTATGATACCAAAGACATGTCTGTGCCGAAATGCGTGCTAGCTTAGGCTTACTTCAGCCAGATATGGCTAGCATGGAAATTTTCCTGTTAAATACCACGTCTCCTACTTCCTCACCTCTTTCTCCTGCTTTGGACTTCATAGCACTCTGAAAGTGGTAGTGGCGCTAATAAAGAAAATACTTTGATTCACTTTCGGTATATGGTGGGTTACACATGCTGAATAGTGTTACTGCAAAAATGATTTTGCAGAATTGGCGTCAGAGAAAAGCTGCAAAAATGTATGGGTTCGTTGTTACCTACGACTTCATTTACTTGTTCGACAGGTATTTAACATTCCCATTTGCACTTGTGATACCCTGACCTTATGAATGACTGAAGGTACTAGCCCTATGCCTCCTTCCACAAATTTGCCTCCATTTTTTAATCTAATACCAACTTAGAAGCCCACGACATCAACTGCCGAGCGGACATTGAACGTTGAATGTTTTCAAAAGCAGAGTCCTGCTACCAAAAGGAATCAGTGGGGTTCATTTAAGTGACATCTCTCCAATCACAGTGCTACTGCCTCCACAAAACATCAGCGCTTCAAATGTCGAGTGCATGTGTGCTAATACAGCATAGCCAATGCCTTCAAAGCGGTGGGGGAGCGTGTTTATAGGAGTGCCATACTTCTCTTTTTCCAGCTCTAGTCAGAGCATTTGGGATTGAAGTGGTTAACGGAAGGACGGATTACATAAATTGACTTCTTCGTATAGCATCTCAGCCACGCACACTTCCACTTACACTCGTCTGGACTTTCTACCATTGCATGGATGACTGCTGCTTCATCGCTCCTTCCATATGTTCTTTTACCACCACCACACTTCTAGGCAAGATGATGACTTGGAGTATTTGTTGGAATCTCATATACACCATATCAGATATGACTGGCGGGTTCCTCTTCTACTCCACTTCTTTTTCCACATAAACATCTCTCTAAACTACTTTGTGACAGATTCTGAACATTACAAAAACACGTCTATATGGAAGCCAAGAGGGAGAGAAGGGCATTCCATTAGACCTTGTCGTCGAAGATATGGCAGTAGGTCGAATGAAACTCCCAGACTTGTGCGGCAGGAGGCACTGCCGAGTGGTCTCTACACTTTCCTAGTAGCATCCCTTTCAATATCTACTTCCACGTCCTTTAATGATGATATCTGGGCCAACATTCTCTCACCTCCTCTCTTCACTTTGGATTGCCTTTCTCGATCCTTTAGACGTCTATGATCAGTAAAGTGACTTGAATGGCTAATACCACCCCATAAATGATTCAAAATAGGCAAATGAGTTAATTAAAAGGTACCAACAACAATTGCAGTTGCAATGACTGTGCAAACCATTGTAGATTGAAAGATATTTGTGTGGCTATTATACATTTGCTGGAAGATTGGCAAATACGGTAGAACTCGTCCTTTTCGATGGTAGGTTCCGTTTAGCACTAAAAGAATTTTCACTGGTTGCAGAGACAGTTGCATAACACATACATCTTAGGGCGCTGAATAAGCGATAAAGAGAATATATAAATTCCATCCACTTTCTCTCTTTTATGCCACCGGAACACACGCACACCAAGAGTGTGTCAATTTACGCATGACGCCTGGGTGGTGAAGGTGGGCAGGGGAAGAATAGAAGAAGTGGGAGTTGCAGGAGAGGCAGGCTACATGATTTCAGAAGTGAGCGTCAAGCATCGCAAAATGTAATCGAACAGTTGCTGGAGAAGTAAAAATTAAGTAGCGAACCGATTGGAATAATTTTGGTTGAGCTGCTCTATTGCTGCAGCGACGAAAGCGCTCTGACCAGGCAGAATATAAGCACACAGTACAGTTGTTGCGAAGCTGCGGAATCAATCGCTTTTGTCATTTCTGCAAGAATGCTTGTTGTGAGGTGACGACAAGTGTCCCCTTCTTAACTATCAGTTCACTACCAGTATCAGATAGATGTCGCCTCACCCTCCTCTTCCTTCTCATTATTTGACCTCCTATATTAACGCCGCCGTTGGAACCTAACCCAAACCCAAACCTGCTGCTGCTGCTACTACTATCACTAAAATGCTAACTTGTGAGCCAGCCAGGTTATAAATCACCGACTACCGAGCACCATTTCAATGACATCGACACCAGCCTTAAAATACAACCGTAAAATTGGTAGGATAACGAGTGGGATGATACAGTTTTCACTGTGTGTGTCTTCCTCCTCCACCTCCCGTCTTCTTCCTTCCCCCCCTTCCTCTTCTCAACTGATAGCCAAACATTCAACACAAGGCAGGGCTGAGCTTAGCGTTTTTCTTATTAATCGACTTCTACACCTTTTTTTACTCATGCTCTGTAAAGTTCCCATAGTCATAAGGCCACATAGGAAAGCAATTCACCAAACAGTTACAATGAAGCCCTGCCAGAGGCAACACTAAGAAATCTAGTCTTGGTCTGTCTAATAGGAAACTTCGTCGCCAGACCCAACAGCAGCAACTTCTTCGTCCAAACCACCAGGCTAACCGCAGTTTGTTGTTCCAACGAGTCAGTCCCTTCCCTCTCACAAACAACAGGCTATGGCTATTCTTCATCAAACGGTATTTTCCCCAGCCACCACTTCGTCATATGGAACGCGTGTCACGCGCATACATACAACGAAACAACGAAGGTGATCTCGATAGAAAGCACAGCGGACGCACCTTTTGCAGGTTAAATCAATTTTATTTTATTATAATCGGTTTATTAGTTACCATTTGGTTATTTAAGTGTCGATTGGCATCCGTTATATATCTGCTTGCCAGAATAAGCGCAAGGGCTTTTTGTGTGCATGTTAGAATGCTGGGTTCTGAACGGCAAGGCCTGCTTACGTTATTTCTTTAATAAGATGATCGTGCCTCTTCTATTACTACTACTATTAAACTCACTACTAATTGGCACCGTCATCCTGCCGATGACTAGGTGAAAAGGCGCTCCATCTAAAGAAAGAAATGTTTTATTCTGACCGAAAACAACAGAAGGGCTGCCAGCTAAGCCCAGGAGGGGTGTGCCACAACAAGGCAGCTTAGGCAGATGTTAATGTGGAATAAGCGGGGAAGTGGGGAGGGCGGAGAGGAAATTTGCCACCCACATCTGATATGACGTTGATGCAATTCTATCAGATACTGCAAGTCATCGTCTTGTGCAGATATTAGAAGAAATGAAAGGAGGCAAATGCAGCTACAGTCGTCTGTGCCATAGGCGAGGGTGCACATGAACGCGAATGGGAGGAAGCGGAAGGAAGAAGGAAGGAATGTGGAGACGAAAATAAGAGGAGGTGGAAGGCAAACAGCTACTCGAAGAAGAAAGATGGACGAATGGGAGGGAGGGCAAGAGTAAAAGCGATGGAATTGAGAAGGAAGTGAAGAACGAGGATACAAGACCCACGGCGGACGGCGGTGGTGGCGATGGCTGGGCAGTAGTGTTGTCGACTCCGACGGACTACAGGTATATGTTGTTGGCAACGCGGCTTCTCAAACGAAGGCCTAAAAAAGGGGAAGGAGTGCAAGAAAATGAAGAGCTTGGTAGGATGGACGAAGGCCCTTCTCTCCCTCGGCATAGCTCGTCATCGTCACCCATCTCCTCCTGCTGGACCGACCGCTAACTGTGCAAGCAGGTGCATCAAGAGCAACAACAAATAAAAGCTAAAGTGTACCAATACCCTCCTTCAACCCCTCCTCCACCTTCTCCTCGTAATTCGAGTGCTGCATTGACCAGAAGAAGACAATCACACTAGCTCGGCTCGGTTGGTAGCAAGCATTCTGTCCTCCATTAATGTCTGATGAAGCCTGTGAACCTGTGTTGGTGAGGTTGTTGATGTTGTGGTCGGCGCCACGCAGGTCCACCGATGGTATTGGCAAGGAGTTGACTGCACCTGCCACGCGTTTCTTCGATTTGCCGTCAACATGGTGAGGGGCACCGCCGATGACGTGGTGCTCCTTCCCTTCCTCACCACTTTCTTCATTCTTCCCTTCCCTTCACGCTCCTCCTCACGCTGCTGCTCTCACTCATCCTTCTTCGAACGGCCCATTGCCCTCCTCATTCTCCTCTTTTCAGCACCAATTTACCTTGCACCATCCACACTACTACCATCTCCTCCTAACTTCCATTCATGCTCATCCAGAAGTCCGGTTATGCCATAGCTCGTGCCAGTGTCTCCTTCCATTTCTGTCGACTGCAGCTTGCGCAACATCGGACAACTTCTAGGCAAGGCGACGAAATGGAGTATCTGCTCAACTCTTCGTACCAGATGCTCCTGTCGAGTTCTCCTCCTATTTGCCTACTTTTTGTCCTCCTCTTCTTCCGCATGATCGCCTGTCTGAATAGCCTTGTTGTGACAGCAGACTGCTGGTGGAGGATTTCACTTTGGCAACCTGCGAGTGATTGGCGTTAGTAGAGGTGTGTGTGAAGGCGAGCATCTACCTCTCCTCAACACAATTGCCGCGGCATTCACCGCAGTTAAGGTGGCAGGAAAGGAGTGCAAACTGAAAATAAAGCTACAACCTTACAAAAAAATGAAATGTACGCGAAGCTTTCATTCCCTAGTCATCATCTCGTCAATTGAGGAAGTGGGATAATTGATGGATTAAATCGATTGCTGCAACTTTTAAGAATTCGCGGCTGCCAGATGACGCCAACACGCTGTACGTGCAAAGCATTAGTTGGGAAAGGGAGAAAAACAGTAAGCGTATATGCATGTGTGTGTCGCATATATGCGGCAGAAAGATGAAATGAGAAATAGGGCATGGTGAATTGGAGTGTGTCACTTAAATGAAAAGTAGAGCAACTTGTTAAGGATTGTTTGATTTGTTTCATTGTAGAATGCTAAAAAGGAGTGATGTAGGGGAGACAGTGTTGGGCTGGTGGGAGGTGGGATCTTAGTATCAAAGATGTCGCATTGAAAAGGAGAGGTAGAAAAAGTTGGAGACGCATGGATAAATGAGTAACTCAAGAAATAAATGAATGAGGAGAAAAAGGCAAGAGAATGAATGAAGGTGGTAGAGGTGAAGCTTACACTTAAAGGGGGTAGGTGTTCTGAGGAAGATGTTGAGTCCTGAGAACGAAAATGAGCTGCAAACGCGAGCGAACTAAAATTATAACTTATATGATATCACTTTGCAGTTGGTACTGTTTAGTAGGACAGGAAGATGGGTGCAATTGGTAAGGGGACTTTTCTAGCACTACTAATACAATAATGGGGTCTTCGGTGGCGTCAAGACCAAAAAACAGACGCCTAGGGTTGTTTACCCAGCTTGTCTCTTAAGGCAATCTCCAGCTCCAGCTCCGCACCGATGTCCTTTGATTTGCTTGATGAAACCACGGAAGGAGGGCTTCGGTGTGAAATAATTGGTCAGAACTTCTGAAGTACTCCAGGATGGTCTACTTCAACTACAGAAAGTAGTGTCTGTGTACAGCTCACCTTATAATCAGATTCGCAAATGATTGTGCTTTTCCCACTAAAGTTTAAATCACATTGCGCCAGATACGCAACCTCTCACTGGCAGATTTTCGGTTGCTGTCTTTATTCGTTTTAAAAAAGTAGGGAGAAATAGTCTGTGATGTGTGCATATATGGGCGCATGTAAAAACTTGGAATGGCAGTCGCAGAGGTAGGATTGTGAAGGGAAAGGTAAATTGGAAAAAGATGTGTATGTTTGTGTGTCGCACATGCGTGACAGGAAGATGAAGCGGAAAAATCGCAAGATGGAATCGCCTGGTAATAAGGAAGAATTAATTGTTCGAGCAGATGATTGTGTTGTTTGTTAAGAAAAAAGGAGGGTGATGATTTGGAAGAAAAATCGGAATGACGTGCCAACAATTATTGACTGCAGAAAGGACGAGAAGAAGGAAGACGTGAGTATTGAACGATAAAAATAATTGTAGAAATAAAGGAAAGGGAAAGAAAGTTTTAATGAATGTGGATGTATGTGTGCGCCACATATGCGTGACGGTAAAGAGAATGAACTGAGAAAATAGAGGAAACCAGGTATGGTATGGTTGAGAAGGAAAGTATTAATTTTTAGTAATATTTACGGTTTTGTTAGGTAGAGTTACAGAAAGGAAAGGTAGCACCGGATCCTCTGCGACTGATTGTAGGAAGTGAATAAAAGGAGGCCGAGGAGGGGTGGAAGGAGGTTGTCGATTGGTAAACAAATTAACTGAGTGAACCGCTAAGGGATCGTGAGACGGGTGAAGACAAAAGGGATGCAAGTCAACTGAGTTTACGCAAGAAGTAGCGATAGGGAACAATAGTTAAAAAATACGCGTCACATATATGTGACGGTGGGGGTGATAAAATGAGGAATTGGATATCGTTGGAATGAAAAGCAATAATGTTACCCTTGAACTTGCTTACTTTTTGTAGTTAGCATAATATTATGCATGTGGAGGCGGTTTGAGAGAGATAGAGACTAAGGGGGAGAGAGAAAGAGCCTGGCCTTGAATAGGTGTCCGTTTTACTGCACATACAACGAATGCGGGAAAAAAAGAAAGAATGAAAGAAAGGAAGGAAAGACTGGTGCATGCGTGGTGGTGAGAGAGGCAGTGATATTAGTAGGGCATCTATAGCGTATGGAGAGAGAGAAAGCGAGAAGGCATGAGGAATAGAGGTGGGCCAGAGAGAAGGGAAGGAAGTCTACTGGCAGTCTTTAAGTGGTTGTGAGAAAGGAGGCAGTAGGTCCACTAGCAAGTTGTAGGTAGTGCTACCGATGGTGGAGGTGTGTGAGAAAGAAGACGAAGTCGTTTGTGTGTGTCGAATGACGTAGCTGGAATGAATGAAGGACTGGCAAATAGAGTAGGTGGTTGGACGAATGAATGAATAAATAAAGGAAAGAAAGAAGAAAATAAAGGAGAAAAGTAAGGAAAAATATTTATTGGAGACAAGAAGGAATAAATAAATTAGGTGAAATAATTAAAATGACTTCTGCATGAGTGATGATAGAGTTAGTAGGAAGTTTATTAACAACCCACTTGTAGTTGTGATGGTGGCGATGCCAAGTTGGGAAAGGTGTATGGTAAGGGAAAAGAGCAAGTGAATGAATAGATAAACAAGTGATAGGGGGGAAGCAAAATGAAAATTTTTCAAAAAGGAAATGTTTATAGGGGGAAATAAGCAGTCGAGGTGGAGTAGAGAGAAGATAAGGGCGTCTACAGGTGGCTTAATAATTTGTTGTGGTGATAGGTGTGAGTGAGTAATGAGTGCAAGCAGCAGTGCTAATAGTATGTGCATGCGTCTGGGTAGGTGGAGCCTGGTAGGAAAGATTGAGTCGGGAAATGGCAAAGTAGCGTAAGAAATGCGTAGAAGGTGTGGACGAGGTCAATGAGGCCAAAGGAGAGGGAAACTAGCGTGCATTGGTGGGTAGGCGTAGGTGTCTAAGCAAACCGAAGGGTGATAATTGCGCATGACTCATTTTCGACTGAGTAAGAATGCCGAGAATAGCTGTGTCTCAATAGTTTGAAGAAGAACTGCCTGTGTTTAATGCATGTGGAATCGAATTAAACTCTAAGGCAATTGTTTAAAATCCGGCCGTGATAAATGGCACGCTGACTTTAAAAACTTATAACAGCCTCGGAATTGATTTTTTCTGCAGTAAAACAAATGGGTGGCTGTTGTTAATGCGTCCATTTAGAAACGAAATACAAAAGACTAAAGCACACAATTGCAGAAATCTTCCTGAAGTAATGCTCTGGTAATGCAAGTGCAAAAGTGACTTATGCTGCCCTCAAATGGTGTGAATGAGCTAAAACGAGATCCACAACTGCTTGATATTTCCCTTTAATTAACGAAAGAAGAGCAGTTCTAGACAATTCTTTTTGTTTTACTATGACTAAGGTGGCAATCATGCAGATGGCCACTATCAAGCATAGGCGATTAAAGCCAGCTGCAGATAATAAATGACACCATTAAGGAATCAAAGCAAAGCAAGATTTTGTAGTTTGAAGTCGAAGTATGGGGACGCGGTCAACCAGTTTCGCCAGGTGATCAGACGAAATTGATGAGGCAGGTGCCTACGGTAAGGCACGTTTTACGCATTCGGGTTGATAAAATGGTAACAAATTATTTGAGAGGTTTTTTCCCGCTAGTGACATCGCTGTGCAAATCAAATACTGTAACACCGCAGGATTGCCACTTGTGCTATTTGTCAGTTGCAACCCATCAAATGCTGCGAGACGGATCACCAAACCACAAAATATTTCCTCACCGTCGACTATGCGTTGCAATAGTTCTGACGATTCGCAGGCTATCCACTGCGAATGAGGTGGTACATCTGCTCAGTAATTGTGTCAAATCGCCAATAGACATAATTGGGACTTCAGCAATCATATGTCCAGAATACGATGCCAAGATGACCGCTGGGCAGAGTCCTTTCGATTTTTATTCCCCAGAAATTGAAGTGTTTTGGCAAGCAATAGCCACGCAGCTGTGCAGAAATTCACCAGTCTCTACCGTTAAAAGTATCGGTATCATTAGAATATTTCCATGGCCTGCGAGCTGAAAACACAGCACTAACTCTCTCAAATTAGCTAGTGAAACAGTACATACCAAACGCTCTGTAGGGAGACTTGAGAGTCCTATTACACTTAAGGTCAGAGTGTTGGGCGTTAGTACGCAAGCAAGGTTTAGACGGACTTCCTATTGCTACAGAAGTGCAAGAAGGGGATCACCCTTACCTTCAACAATTCACTACCTCGTCTGTTATCCTGAACGCATACACCTTGAGCCTCCGTCGCTTGCTTATGCGCGCTGGTAGCAAGCGGCCATGCAAAAGCCCTGTCGATTGAGACAGTGCAACAGGATCAGGGTTCTTCCACACCACTTTTGTCCAGACATATTCGGAGAAAGCAGACTGGTTAAGCAGTGGCATCCTTTGGTGGTAGGTGTGCTAAAGGTATGCAGAAGTTTAGAGCTTTGTAAAGTGGCAGCAATTTTTCCTCAGGAAAATAGCGCTTCTCAGCCACGATGTTTAGGTGTGTTACCAGCATCCCATTTTAAAAGGTGAGTTTAAGGAAACAATGTTACATATTTACGATCGCTTAAGGCACAAATCTGATGCTTTTCTAAGTAGTAAATGTCTGCGTTCATTATTAGCAGCGGCATTTTTAATCAACATATAGAATTCATTACTGCATTTGATAAAAATGTAGCTCGGTTTGGCACATTTTCCCTGACGAAAGGTGATTGCATGACTGCGCAGCTGCGTATTACGGGCGGAGTGGGTTATTGGTAAGATGGCTTTCATGACTTAAAACGTATAAAACTGGTGGTGAACTCCTAGCTGTGGGATTGACCTATACAGTCGTGCCTGTTCTTCTTTTCCGTAGGTGTCCAACTGCATGTTTCGTAACATATTTTTGCCTTTATATGACACCCGTGAATGCAGCCGTAAGATCCTGGGTGCTTAGCTCATCTATTCAGCACGAAGCATTTCGCGCTTAGTGACAGTGGGCTATTGAATGGAAAAACAATGGTTAGTACGTCAGATGATGCACAACCTGTACCGCTACGCACAAACAGGCGCCTTCCAAGGCACAGATCCCATCTTCGTCATTGTACATGCTTAGTCAGCAACCTGAGCACCTCAAGCTAACGGAAGGAGTAAAAGAGAAATCGAAGCAAGTCATTTTCTTGTTTAGAAAGCCAACGCTGCAGGAGTGTGTCACAAAAATGTTGCAGAAGCAACACAAAAGCATTCTGTCTAACATTAATCAAAGGGAATGGTTGCAAGATCAAAATATGCCAGCTTGGCAAGACCAACTTAAACAACTAATATTCGGCAACAATTCCTAGCGCACGGAAGCGTAGTATACACTGGCTCGGTTCTCTACTTCTCCACATAACAGCTCTAAGGAGCCATCGCGAATATTGTGATGCTCGACGGTGACGAAAATTCGCAGAATTAAGTGGTCAAGAGGGTAAAATATATACCCTTCTGTTGAAGCACACCCCGCCAAGTCTATCTGCTCTATTTAAGGGTTCAAAAGCAGAGTGTGTAAAATGCACAAGCTGAGCTGTTTACCTTTGCTATAATAGTTGGACGCTTTGGATATGCCAAATAGTAGGAAAGTTCCCAGTGGAGAAAGAAATTCGAATGTTGGCTGGTCTGGTTGGAAGGTGGATGATTCAGTCGCTTAATGGTATGCGGAATCGCAACGCAGCGATTTCGCAGTGCGAAATAAGGATGGAAATACACACAGTGCTGTGGCATCCTGCTTCCCTGATTAAATCCGACAGACACAATTAGGGTTGCGATGTGTCCCTTATTCTATGGTAAGCCTGCCAAACCTTATTGCTAAAATGCATTGAGCGCCAAATCCGACACAGCTTTTATAGTCCTTCTCATCCTTTGTTACATGGTTAGCACCACTGCTTGTCAGCACGAGTACGGCTAGCATAAGTGAAGGAGCCGGTGGTGGGAGGAGAAGGTCTGTATTGACATTAAAGCCTGAATAGTGCAATCCATTCACTACCCTGAAGTGGCGTACTTTGTGGACTACATCATCCTTTATTACCGGTTCTTGCCGTAATTTCCTTGATCGCTTAGATAGTCAGCAGCTGATCGCTGTGGACAGGCTGTTCTTCTGCGTCTACCGAATCACGATTACAATGGCCTCTAATGTTCAGTGGAAATAAGCTGTTGTCGAGTGCATGCACTTCCTCGCATGTAAACAGTATGGCTCTTGCGAAAATACGTAGTCTTTAGTAAGAGTCTTATGAACGGTACCTCTGGTCGGTAAAATGCCCTACAAATTGGTAAATTTAGACGACATGAGAGAATGCATTTTGCAAATCGCCCAAGGGTTTTGTGCATTCACGTAGTTCAGTGCCACTTCAAGCAGTGATCCTATCCTAGCTTTAGTTTCAATAATCCTTGAATAATCTATTGAAAATTGAACTTCTGCCCCTTCCTAGCACCACATTGTTCTGGAGATATTGCTGGTGCAATAGTAGATGGGCTTCTGTAGCGCACCTCTTGGTTAAAGCACCTAAGTCAGTGAGATCTTGACCTTTACAACTGCAGGAACATGATTGACAGATTTGGGTGCACCAATGAAGGTGCGACGCTTTGGTGATGGACCGCTACTGAAGTGCATTTGCGGCTGAAAGTCTGCAAGCCGCGGGAAAACTGGTCGTGGTAGTCAAATAGTTATGAAAAGCATTGTGGTGATCCCGTAGCAATAACGGCTTCGATTCTAAAGTTTGTCGAAATCAAGAAAAACAGGAAGGCACTAATATCGATAAAACGGTAACCTCGTAGCCAGCCCAAACAAGTTCAAACGCGAATTTTGGAAATGGGTAAGCATTTTGGTATTTTAAAAATAGTCGCACACGCGTATCTTCCCACAAAATTACCAAATCATCACAATGTATGCCATTAATAAGGAGCGCAATCCTGTTAAAAGGTACTAGACCCCTTAGACCCAACGCTTCAGCCTCCACGGATTTCCGTAAAGTCCAGGCGATATCCAGCTACCGGCCACCAGGAAAACGCCACAGGTACCAACATTAGCTCCACTCACACAAATTTTTTTAATGTAGCTCTAAGCCACCAGTGGATTGAGAGCGACTCGTCTAAATTTGGCAGTTTTAACCTCTTTATGAGAACCCATTCATCCTTCTGAAAAATACACAAAGGAAGTGGCTAAATAAAGTTGGTTCTTACGGTCTATAATGGTGTCACATTGGCAAAAAGCATGTGCACACAAAAGTGAATAAAGCGAAGACTGAGATCTTGCTCACCTTTGACCCCAAATATTGATAGACATTTCATCGTGTCTACTCAGGCAGTAAGTCAGAAATAACCTTATGAACAGCAAATAGCCAAATTTGTAATCTGTTTTATCATCACAAAGGGTCATCAAGTACCGAAATTCGTGACATTAATCTTCTTTATTTGGTCTCAAGTTCAATGATGCCTTAGTGGTGCAATTTTAAATATCCGTTAGATGTTGGTTTGCATTGCATACGCCTGCACATTTTTTGTTCGTAGATTGGACCTACATTCATTGGTGCATGGGTAGCAGTGAGGAAGCGCCAATTTTGTTTCCTTATGTATGGAACGCAAATCAAATAAACTAAATGATCTTATACGAGCACAGGGTTAATCGTGGTTGCTTGCGGTGGTAAACAGTTTTAATTTAACTGGGTTGCTTTAGTGGATTTTAAGTGTTCTGTCGCCGTATTGCCCTGTCCTGCTGGTTTGGTGGGTACTTCGTTATATTTATTAACACCGAGACTTCGAATGGAGAGGCCCTGTCTGTCAAAAACGGATGCTACTAGATACTGAGATCTAGTTTGTAGCGTCCCGAGGCTCCCTTTAAGGTAAGAGAAGGCATGGTACTGGGGGTAGAATACATGTATTCTGGAAACAGAGGACTTGGGGGCTGTTGGCACGGCCCAAAGGCCGACCAACCGGCTCAGTACAATATGGCCACCCAAGTGACCGAAACCGGCAGTTCAAACAAACAAAGTATTACATAGTCGATGTCAACAGTGATATGAGCCTTAAGTTTGCCATGACTGTACCCGTAGCTAATGCAATTTTATCTGATTAGCATAAGAAAGCACCACTTAGCAACCCTGACAGCTAATCTCGTTTTTGGCATTGCTTCTTGCGTTGACTAGATAAGGGTGGGTCTTAACGGTTTCAATGTGCATGTTTCATGAGATAATTTACTTTCGTCCCCTACCCTTACTGCTTTTCTTAAACAATGCATGGCAAAGTTTTATTAATCAAGCTGCCACAATATTTGTGGCGATAAAGTGAAGATGATGAGCCTGATAGCGTTAAATTGCTTGCCATTTTTACCGGTTATACTACTGCCTATGACAGAATTCCTCGCATGAAAAGTCTGTGGTACTTTTAAGTACTTAGTAAGGGCACGCTTTGCTGAAAAACGTTTCATAGTTAAAGCTCGTATACATTGCCTATGCACATTCTACATTCCATTAACAAGGCCCAACATCGGCGAAACTGGTTAAAAACTAACTGGCTTGCCAATGAGGATTGACAATACAAAACTCACCGCCTTATCAACTGAAATTAATTGAAAAACGCTAAAAAATCCAACAAAATTGTTTCCATTTTAATAGAGGTGTATGCCATCCCTAACGAGATGGTTTAGCTGAGTTCCTAATCAAGTCACTGTGCTTTTCGAGGTCAAGCTCAATTTAAATAACTCTCCTGCAAGTTACGTGTCCGTATCGCATTTAGGTGGCCGAAGCCGCAACCTGAAATGGAACTGGAGGTCACGAACTCCGCAAAAGTGAGCCATGAGCAGAAACTTGTACGTTAAATTGCCATCTCTATTAACCAAGTAAACTGTTTGTAGGTAGAAGAGCTAGTTCTTAGCATTGCATAAAATATGTTAAAAAAAGCGTTTTGCACGATTTTGATTTGTGTTTGTCTCTTAGTTTTCCTTGAAAAAGTACATAGGAATCATAACATGCACTTATTGCTCACATTAAATCTTATGATCTGGCTACATTTAATTTACTCAAATAAATTTCCTCGAGTGGCAAATGCTAAAAAATCTGATTTCTACAGTGGGAAGGAATTAAAGCGAAGCGAAATCCTTTGAAAGCACCCTTTTGCCGATCATGGAATTGTATAAAGCGCAGATGAGTTCTACAGAAATTCCTTGGATGTGAAATGAGGAAGTTCAGTTTCTGAACACCATGCAGTACCAGATCCAGTTGCAGTAAATTAGGCTCACAAATTAGGCCTTCCATGCTAAATCTACCCTTCGTGTCCAGTGATCTCTCCTAGATAAGGACCTCCTGGTATTTGGGCGTAGTATAAAACACACTGCAAAGAAGGCACTCAGACATAGAGATGGTCAAGAATTCGGGCATTATAGAGACAAGCCACAACATATGTAGGCACTATTGTTGCGAATAAGACAAGACCAGATTAATGACGACACCACACGTCATTTGAGCTGTGCAAAAATTGAGGTGATCTAACCTTTTCCAGCTGTGTATAAGTTGTAGACAAATCCCACATGATGTGCTGTGTTTTCGTCTGTCAGACTGTGAAGGTATTTGCGTCATCATCTTTCCAGTCACCATTACCATCGCGCCTTTTAACACAGCTACCCTGTCTTTCCTATATACTGTCATCTCCTTACTTTCAGCTACTCAGAAAGCCTAGTCTATCTAAGTAGCTGTCAGAAGGGTTACTATGTCCGACTTTCTTTGCATGGATGATGGACTCTGGAAGAAGACAATCACCATCAATGATGAAGCCACCACTCATCAATGGCTTGGTATCAGCGTAACTACAGTCACAGTCGCTGTCGCTCTCTTTACAGTCGATGCCGTCACAGACCTAGGTAGGCACGTTGCAGCATGGTCAGAAGTATGGAACACCATGGCACCTTGGTTGTGTCAGCCTTGAGTATACGGGTGGACACTGAAGGTGCGGGTGCCAATAAAGAGGAAAGTGTAAACCCTAATCCAAACACGCCATGTCTACCGGAAGCAGTGCGTTTGCACAGAAATGCAACGTCCTCAAAACTCTCACAACATTCCCCTCGTCATCTCACTTTTGCATTCTTGATGCAGTGATTTCCTGTTTAAATTGTACAGTGTCTCTCCAAACGCATTTATTGTTTGCTTTGACTTCATTACTATGCACTAAATAGTTCACTTTTTCTAAAAAATTGACTGCATCCTGTCGCATAGCTCTCATTCGATATGCTTCTTCTTTCTCAGTACTTTATGATCAAAAGTGTAGGAAAGCAGTGAAAAGAATTGTTCCAATGCAGATTTATTTTTCACAACCGAACCGGCGGTTCATTTGGAATACATTCACGCCATTTGCAAAAGTAGCGCGATTGGTTTGCTGTTTTTTTGGACTCCGTAACTGGCTGCTCAAAACATCCAAATGACTAACTGCATCCAGGTAAAATGATTGCTCAAATCTTCACACATCTAACTTTACCGCAATCGCGCTGATGCTCGGCACAAAGGAACATGGAAACTGGTGACTAATGGAGTCATTTGAGCGCATTTTTTCCATCCACATTTTTGAGTCAAAACATAAACTTAAGAAACAGAATCTACTGAATAATTTTGTTATCACAGAGCATCATGGGGTGATAGTGGCTGTAGGGGTGTGCTGTGTGCCTTTTCGCAACCGTAGGTGGAAATTGGGGGGTGCCTCCGGGTCACGCACCACTTTGAGGGGAAAACCATCTGTAGGGACAGCAAGGACACCTTGTGTTTAGCCAGTCAAGGTGCCTTTGAGTGACAGAATTACATCCAACCAGATGTAACTACTGTAGACAGGGACAGTGGACTTGTAATAATTGTGTTTGGATCAGCTAATATTGCTGAAAACAAAAAAAATAGTGAGTCGAAATAAGGAATGCAATTCAGTGCGAAACTACATAAAAAATCGTGCATTAGGAGTCTGTTACTTGGGTGGACTGCCTCTGTTCTTACGTCTACTGTTGATGGACTTCAACTGGCAGTCGCTCGACACAACACAGTCCCCAATTCACCTCAGTAGTTGCAAGTGGGCAATCCACAAAGTTGTTAAAACTTGCAACAAACTTTGCAAAGACGTCCATGTCACTGATTGCATTACCCCAGTCTCCTGACAAAATTGCTATGATTAATATTTGATGCGGCTCGAGGGCCCTTAGCAAATGTAGCAGTCGATGCTTGGAATGAAATTCTGGGTCCATCAGGTATACGTAGAAGTCGTAGTCCAAGATGTCGCCCTTGAATTTCCTTCCCCCAAGATAACTGTAATATATTCTGCTATCTCTTTTATTCGCCTGATTCGTATAGATAGGATTAATTATATCAATAGCATCTGTGAGGTAAGGGTCAGGACTCAGTGATTCGTTAAGCTGCATAGTGCTCGAAATTGCTCGGTAATACATCCGTTTGTAGGACTCAGAGATATGGCGCATATGAGCATTGAATATGAGGCAGCATTTGGTAGATTGTTGAGGAGGAGATGGACTTGAATAAAACGAATACTCTTGAAGGATCTGCTCTTTTTCCATGTAATATTCGATAGCAGGCAGTAGTTTCTCATTAACAGTTGGTGAGGTTTTGGAAAATAGGAGAAGACAGAGATGTTTATCAAGCCACTTCCAATTACTGATGTGACGACTCATTGCTTGAATTGATCGTCGACTTGACAGTATCCATCTCCAGTTCGAAATGACCTTGCAGGTTTTCACCAAATCCTCCGCATCAAGTAATTTGCATACTCTCAGCGCCAACTCACCTGGGAGATCTGTGATTTTGCGTCGTTTCTAAAGCGATTCCAAAGCATGCCATCAATAGTGGCAAGGGAATGGAGTAAATGAAATGTGATAGGAGGAACACAAAGGGAGCAGTGTATGAGAGACAGTAAAGATAAAGGGGCACAGAGAAGTAAGTCTAAGCTAGAAAAACCCACCATTATCAAAGGGCGCTAAGTTATATTGACCGGGTAAAATAGGCGACAGGGCTTAAATACTGACGGTCTAGGGGGGAGAAAAGGGAGCATTGGATTGACCTCACAGCACCGTCAACACATTGGTTTGTTTCGTGTTCTGTAATTGTAAGATCACGCAATCACCATGGCTTGGCTAATGCTCCCTTATCTAATGACAAGGAACGATGTGAATTCACATGTGCTTACACAATCCAGAAGTTTTAGTGGCCTTCAATTCTTAAAGTATGCTTTCTTGCCACCACTGCATACTGGCCAAATAGTAAGCAATTCTTTTGACCTATAATAAAAACGATTTTGTACCTGTTCTCCCATGACAAAAGAGCTATCAGGGACCACAAGCCGCCCCGTCAGTTATTTGAATCACTGATTGAGGGATTCACGCCTCAAGCACTAGTAGGATGAAAACCAATTGTAACAACTTCGCGATTGTACTTCTTGAAAGTCTCGCACAACACTGAATCGGTTTCAGTAGAAAGTGTGTTTTGGGTGACTGGTGAATGTAGGTGACGATGAGTTGAGTACGAAAGTTATTATTGTGCAACACAAGAGGCCGCGGCACCTGTGGTAGCTGCGTGGAACGGTGGAATATGGATGAGGTCCAAATACTTAACTAATGTTCCAAGACCATGCATTGCAAAGCGCTGCAATGCAAGCGCATCTATTCAAGCCCATCTCGCATCCTACTGCACTCATCCACAGGCGGTTCGTGGATGCATTAGATCCATCTTAAGTGTTAATATACTGCAACTGCTTCTGATTCTACAAATACCAGACTAATTCTATTGCATGTGGATGCAAACTTGGCCAGCTTTCCTACCATAGCTGCGACACTATAACTGCGTATTAATGACATTCGTCTCACACTCATGGTCACCAGAATGCTCTTAGAAGTAGAAGGGACGACAGGGTGGAACATTTCATTCTCTCGTCTCTTGATTGACCCAGACATGAGTTTTGCCC
>LWMJ02001012.1:0-22132 GCA_001693035.2 Taenia asiatica | reverse complement strand
GTAGTAATTCATCAGATATGTGGACATCCTTGTCTCTATGTTCCTGCTGAGGATTCTAAGAATGCACCATAAACCCTACTTTCGTCATAGTCGCTTGATATTTTTATCGACGTCAACAGCACAACTACTGGTGCAAAGCCTCTCGTCTAAGACGAGCCCATCCATCTACTCCAGCAAAGAATACATCAATCACCCATTTCGATACCTTACATGGTATCGTACCATTCTTTCACACCCAATCTCTGCCAAGATGAAAACGCAATTCTTGCACACCTCGCTGATGAGATCCACAATTCATCATCCCTATTGCTTCCTCAAATCCTACTCTCATTGAGTAACGCAATGCATATCACCTTTTGGTAGGAGCCATGTTTGCCATTTCTATTTGTATCGTTTTGCAGCTCAGTGAAAAGACGCATTCGCAGTCAATTGTCCTTCTCTAGCTGATCCAGACTAAGCCCTGTTCTTTCGGCAATGATTTGCATGTCCTTAGTTAACTTACGTTAGCACAGATACCCTTCCTCTCTAGCGTGAAAACACCTCCAATGCCGCTTATAGACGACTCTGGTAGATTAGCATATGTGGGAGAACGGAGTTAAGCCCTCGATTTGCTGGCAACTTTCAACTATCCTGCGCAGGTGTGCGGCGTATAGAGCAGATGGGTGGATCAGTTCAGGTGAGAAATTGCACAAACAGGCATGTCATTTAAAAATAGGCGAAGTCCATGGCACTGCATGTCATCGGACTAAATGTGAGGGAATCATGTAGACTATAGGAACACAAAAATCATAGAAGTAGTCGGCAGGAACGGTACGTTTTAAAGGAGTGATGGAAAGTGCATGCAGAAGTGGAATTTTATAATGAAATGTCTGGTTGTGTGGTGGGATGCAGCGGCATCGCAGAATTCGCAATAGGAAAAATTAAATGGTGAGTCATGATAAATGCACGTTGGGGGTGAGAATATGCTTAAGCAATTTCTAATTTCCTGATTAAAGGGTACGCTTTGAAAGGCATGATCTGATTGGATTCTGTAAAACATAACAAAGCTCTATTGCCTACTTCAACGTTTCGTAATACCAGGGAAAGAAAGCGGTATCACAAATTATAATAATTTATTTCATCTTTGGGTGTATTCACACGCATGCACAAATGCTACCGAGGGCTCGCTGTCGAATCACACAACTAGCATTGACACCAGCCTCTCAGCCAATCATATCTTTGGACGAATGGTATTGGTCAAGACTTCTTCTTCTGACAGGCCTATGATGATTCGCGCAAGGGCTATTCCCATCAGCGCCCCAATAAAGAGAACAGGAAAATGGATTTGGCATCGTATCATCGCCTCGTCGAACAACCGGATCCTCGACGCTAGCTGCGCGTTTGAAAGCCCAATGGAAAGTTATCGGATTTAAAAAAGAAAAGGCTTATTATCACCTCCAACTGCCGTTCTTCACTTTTGCATTCCTCCTCATTATTGCCGGGCACTGATGTAGCAGATACGTCAACGACTGGTGAACGGCGGGATTTTATGCACACGATGCACTGCTCATTCCTCGCTTCGCCCATGGAATGAATTTTTAAAATAACCCTAATATAAGCATTAAGAAGATTTGAATGCTTCAATGTCTGCAGTAACATGCTTTGAAATTTCATGCAAGGTCTTATTGGGTAATGGAGGAAGTGCTTGCAGCTTGCAGCATTTATTCAATGACTTAGTGGGGCTCGGGAAGTCACACCAGTTGTAACTGCAAAGCATTTTAGTTCCAAGTCACAAAATAAACCCAAAAATGGAGATTACAACAAAAAATTTGACAAAAACATGAGCATCGTTGGCATAATAGCGCTTACGGAAGGTAATTTTGGTTTTGTATATGGATATGTGTGTAATAGAGGCAAGACTTTTTAATTATTTTCGTTTAGGTGCTCAGCTGTTTTGCCTTTCTTTCTAGTGCTACCTCAGCGAAGTCACAATCCCTTGCAGCAAATCGTCTTTGCTCGGAATGTGCTGTCAGTTTTCACAGCTACATCTGTACCATCCATGTAATTTTTATTCTATTTAGGAATGATCTTGTAGCTGAGAGGCAGGAGGACAATTTCAACCCGGTCGTTGAGGTTCCTGTTTGCTCCACTGAGTAGGAGATATCCTTGTCTTAGTTACTTCGGCTCCGCTACCGAGTTCTTCTCCTTTGCTTATAATAAAGATGTCTAGAAACATCACACTTCCTCATTGCAAGGGTGGTAGAAGGGAAGAAGAGGAAAGGGAGGAATCATCGACAATCTATGCCGTTTTCACACTAGTATTTATGCTTCATGCATTTTGCGTCATTCCCACCGTTTTTAATGAAGATTCATCATGGTAGAAAGTCAGTAGCAGTAAATGCAAAAAACTGTCTTATCATAAATGCATGTCTACTCGAAAAGTACATAGCTGGATATGTATCGATGGGAGGTAGTTTAGGGCTGACCGTTGGAGTCCACTAAAACACAAACGAGATGTTGGTTACCATGTTTGCATTTAAGAGTACAAATTAAAGAAAAGCTGGTGACCCATTGAACCAGTAGTATTGCTGTGCCACTGTCTGTAAACATTCAAGCACGTGATGCGATCTGGATCAATTTGATGCGATGCGGTGCTTCTCTCATCCTACCTACCCATCCATCACAGTCAGACTCATCCCTTTTTAGTGCTCTCCTGGCTTCCTTTATGTGGAACGACTACAATCTCTACATAGTAGATGCGCTTTCCTTACTAAGTCACCAGCTGCAAAGAGAAGGTGTAGATCTGTCATGAAGCTCACTTGAGCATTACAAATTTTGCTGAAGTAACGGCGTCCAGTCGCATCCTACTCAAACAATCCACTCCTCATGTCTACAAGTTGAAGAAACCATGGTGAAGTCATAAAGAGTCAATGCAAATTATGCCAAATAGACGAAGGAATGCCCACAGTAGTGACTTGAACGCATGTGTTCCAGTGTTGCATCCCAAGTTGGATATTCTGCGTAGCATTCTGTGCAGAAAAGGCGTACTTCTCCATTCTCCATTCTCTGAACTGCAGCATGGTGCACATTAAAATTTTGTGGAGAACACCAAAGTTGTTAGCAGGAAATAGGAGGCCATCAAATTTAACCATACTGTGACGGGTACAAACTCACAAATGTGTGTTCCAATGATGTGACTGAGAAGTAGCTCAAAGTTCCCATGTGATGCGAAGCACAGGCAGCACACATTGTGATTCGAGGCTAATTTTGTGGTTTAAAACAGTGCTTATGTTATTTTCGACATAGATGGGGCATGAGAAGAAAATTCCTTAGAGGTTTTTGTACCATTTCCTACCTTTTTGATGCCATAGGAGCAATCCGAGGGTCCTGCGAAACGCTGAGCAGACAGGACAGTACGCATGTAAGTTTCCTGAAACATGCCAAACGTATGGAAATGAGATACTGGAGACGTGTCAGTGGCTGAGAAGGTGATAAACACTATAGCTGACAATGTAGGAACTTGTACGATTCGACAATTTGCTGCTCAAGTCTTCATCGCTCGGACCATAAAATGAGTTACTTTAAGCCCTATGCATAAACGCGCATAAGCATGCACACGGACACACAAATTTACTCACATAGACTCAAACACAGATACATACGTGTGTAGAGAAGTGTATCGCAAAATTTAAAGGTCGCCTACTTTGATGCACACGAAACATGTGTGCCCGATATAAAGTGATGGATCCAAATGATGCATCGCATTCTGTGCATCCGTATTCATCCATTTCGGTGAATAGGATGGCGAGGTAGGCGAGGTCTTGCGACAGGGCTTCAAGTGTATTCAATGTGAGAGCAAATGCGCCCACTGGATCTGTCCTCATCCTTGCCTGCGATGAAAATGCAAAGGAGCGATGGTCGCGTATTTGGCCAAAACTTGGAGCAATATTGGCATGTGCTCAAGTTTACCGCCATTCTCCCGATTCCACACATGTCTTCCAAATGATGAGGTAGTTCTTGAATTTACTTGCTCATGAGTAAGTTAAGTTTGCCAATAAGGCCTTTACACTGGACTGGGTTATTCGAGAAGCTTTATTTAAGTAAACGTGAATGGATTTCCCATTGCTCCAAATCAGCAAAGAGAACAAGTGTATGCTAGTATACGAAGCGTGAACAGAAGTGGAAGGATAATACTTTGCCAATTCAAGTCGCATCTACTTTGCACTGTAATCAAGATGTATTTGGTTACTAGAATTGTTCTACACTCAATATTTTTGGTCAGCAACATGTTGACTGTCGAAGGCTACCAGCTATGAGTGGGTTCAATGTTGGGGTGGTGATCCCACCTACTCAGAGAAACGCACTTCCCCTCGGTCCACACGCTCAGCCTTATTGCTAAGATGGGGTTTTCCTGGCAAGACTTGTCAGGTGATGGCTAGAGGCGGGCTCAAATATGCTATCGTTTGTGTACATAAAATGCCCCTTGCACTATGGAAGTAGATTCCATGCCTCACTACTCGGTAGGTATTCTGGGTCTGTGGACCGCTTCTGAGTAAATATAATGTTCGTGTGATGGGTAAGGCTTGTTCTCACAGTGCATATCATGGCGCACTGATGTCACATTTAGGCAAGCAGATTCTCTGACCCCAACCATAATGAGGTAGTACCAATAAAACCACTGTGCTGGCCGCTAATAAATCCTTCTTCTCTCCTCTCTCCTTCTCACTTACCCTCAAACACTCCATCCCTTCTCCTCTGTCCCTGCAAACAGGAGGAAAGTGTGGTAAGGTCAATGGAGATTATGGCCTTTGACTCGGTCGTCTGGAGTAAGGCGCGAGAGTGAAGTTGATGCTGCGTCTTTCCAAGTAGGGATGTAGGTTTGGCATTTGAGAGGTTGCGTGATTTAGCATTACCTCCATTTACAGTCCCAATAAATACCCGTGATGGGCTTTGATCTGTATCCAAACTGCCGCTACTTATTAGGATTTTACAAAAGTGGGGTTCACCTCTAACCAGCATGTGCAGAATTACTGGCACCTTCTGCCTCATAGCATTTTGTTCGAATCCGGACTCTGATATATCAAGTAAGGCAAATGCACCATTCGAGATCCATTGGTCGGATTCCCATCACTTCCGTTTTTAAAAGAATGGGAGGAAGCATGAAGGTAAGAAGTGTCTGAGTGGAAACGCAGGCGTACGTGATTATAGAAGCCATAGTTTTCTTGCCGATACACCTATCTGGTGTGATAAATCTGCTACTGATTGTTGCGTATAGAGGGTTTGAAAGGTGGCATTACACCTTCTTGCTGACCTGTCTGAGCAATGCGGAATGGTGGGCATCTATCAAGTCTTAAACTGTTGTCTTTGAATAGTGTGAGCTGCTTTTTCGCCACATTTTATGCCACTGATTAGGGAAACGTATGCTATCTACCCATAATATCGTCAAGCGTTCCCCTTCATCATTTCAAAGCCATGTTGAAAGGAAGGGGCTGTGTCTCTACCCACCATTAGCTTCACTATATCATACTAGAAGTCAGATGAAAGAAGTCGAAATGAATTTGGAATAATTCTCATGTGTATGGTTTCGCCTTTGAGCACGTTATCAATAAATATTGCAACAAAGTCACGGCATGGGTCTTGTTCTTCTCTACTCTCACCTCCACCCCATTTTTCCACTAATCTCGTACTTTTTTGCCTTTTGCTGCCAGAGGTCACAAACCAGCTAAAAGGACAACTCTTGCTTATCTCCTCTTAACAGCAGCAGCGTTGTCGACAGCATTAATGTAATACTGCAAGGACTATGACCAGAGAGGCTCAATCCCTACACTTGAAACGTTTGTCACCTATTTTTCATGACTTCACATTGGCGAAAGCTGTACACTTTCTTAAATCTCTTTGCTATCCCAATTCCCAAATGCCTCCATAGTGACTGCGTCAAGAAAGGAGAAGAAAGGGCCACCATCAAATTTGGTTAGTGCCATCGGAAAGTTGTGGTGGTAATAACTACCACTGCAAGACCCATGCAACGAAGCGAGTTCACACAAATGTGCATAGAACCGAGCAAATTTCTATTCCAAGATGAAATCACTAAGTGCGATTCGCAAAAGAGTAGCTGTAATAAGAACTGGGAACTCCACTACTGGCTGGAAAGGTAATCATTCTTGAAGCTGCTGTCGAGATCATCAACTCTGCATTTGTGGCCAGCTTCTAAATTAGTGCCACTTTTTCGGTTTTACATGGAAGATGGTTGGATCAAGTCTGCTTCTCTGGTTTCCTCACAGCTCAACTTGTCTTTTGCCGTAGCTGAGCGATGGCGGTGGGTAAGCAATTTGTTTTCTGCACGTGCAACAATAATAGGAACGAGAAGCCGTGGTGAAGGTGATCGACACATCGTGGGAAAGAGAGGCAGAAGGGACTTGCTTCGGAAGTAACTGATTGCAAAGACGAAACTGTGAAAGAAGCTAATTCCGATCCCATTTAAGAAAGGCCTCACTTGAATGTACTTCTTGGCTAGAAAATGCCGAGTGATGATTGAAATGACACTTTGAGGTCGCGAATTCTTTGTGAAATACTCAGTGCTAACTCACTCAATTGCACAATACTTGGCGACTTTATGAGGAGGTAGGGAACTACGAGGGCTGCACCACCACTTTTACACAAGCTGCATCTGTAACAATGAAGTAGACTTGTTGGACGAAGCGCTGCTGCAAAGGTGTGCAGTAAACTCACACGGAGAGGTAATAAAAGAATCATTAGTTAGCATTTGAGAATCACTGAGGTGAGTCGAGGCTTTTCTGTTTGCTTCTCGCTTGTAGCGTTGAGTACCTACACCTACTGCACCATTGAGAGGGTTCGTAGTCTTCATGGTGTAACCCGAAACAGCTGCAGATCAAGTCGCCAAGAAAACATCGTCAAAGCTGTCCCACGATCGAACGTGCAATGCTACTTGCCTACTTAACAGTAAGATGCGAAGGCAGTGATCTTTCCCTTTGGTCAGGCTTAGAAACACATCGAGAAACAGTAGTTTCTAAACTGTTATCCAATATGTTGTCCGTTGTAAAGAATTTATCGCCTCATCAGATATAAGTGCGTCTCATTCCCCTCAAGTTGTGTAATATGCATTTTTTCTTTTTTATTGAAAGGCAGTTAAATCATGTGGAACCAATGGATGGCTATGAAGACAAATTATTTGTGGCGCCAACTATTGGGATGTCTGTTCCATCTCTGTTCTAAAAAAGTCGGAGTGCTCAAAAGGAGCTGAAAGTGTTTCGCTCGTCAGTTTGTCAGCTTTCTCAGCTAGCCTTATGATATTCGCAAATAGGAGCACATGAGGCTTTGGTGGGACATGCGAGGATTTATGAGGAGCTTGCTAAGGGCAAAGAAATTGCTCGCTTTTGCGATCCCTAATTCAAACCAAGGAAGGAAGTGTAAAATCGATGAGCGAAACACACATTTGGTCTTAACAACGCTGAACAAACCAACGTTTGAGAAAGTACTCACGTAGTATTTAAAGGAAATATGTTTCAGGATTGTTTACCTTCGCAATTTGATCATCTTAAAGGAGACTCACAAATTTTGCCACTTCGTGGCAATCCATTTGACAGTTCGTTTACCATTTTGTTGCACCAAATAAACTGGCAGAAACTTATTGTTTTTGGAGATAGTATCATTTGTAGGCCCTCAGCGTTGGCACTGCCAGACAATATTCTCTAGACATGCTTTAGAATTATTTGGTAAGCGGAGTGCTAATACGACATGATATTTTTCCAGCATATCAGAACTTCAAAAGGGCAATTTCCCATTTCGACTGATCAGAGAGCATATTTTGGAAGTCAAGAGCTACAACCAATGAAAATAGCAACAAGTCAGCGAAAGTTTTGGACACATGCTAGCGCTCTTTACGGAGCCTAGGAAGAAGCTCATGTAGTAGCATCATTTGTGCATCGGGAGTGGCCTAGCTAAGCGCGTCTAGTCATGGGTGGACAAGAAGCAAAGCTGCAAAACACGCTTAGGTGGCAGTCCTGATATCCAAACACCTCGATATCCTCTCTGTGCACGAAATTCTGGATAAAAGTTGAGATAACCTATTTCTGCACCATTTTCTCAACGTCAAGTGCCTTGTGTGAGTTACACTACAGGCTTCGTTGAACAATCAAGTCTTTGCACTACCACGCTGCTTGTCTCAACCGCTGATGAATGACTTGAAACCGACAAGGTTGTCAAGGAAGTAAACACTCAAACTAGCAAATTCAAAGTTTACATAGGAATTGTAGAAAACACTAACCCTGCACTTAGCAAACTTCTTGGATTTTTCTACCCCGAAATCATCACTAAGCAAAGACACAGTCAATGAGCTGTTAGATTATCCCACCATATCTTACAATGTTTTCATATACCAGACCCCGAAGATCTCTTTGTCTAACTTGCTTTCTCCTACAACTTAAATAGGCATCGCCGGCTATCGCTGTTTGGCGCCTTTTGCTTGACCTCAAATCACAATATTGCCAATTGTCTTTCCAGCGTACCTATTCTGTGAAAAGCCAGCCTTTTGTAAGACGGAATAGTTTGGGTGACCGCTACCACCAAGCATGGCCAATTTAAAGAGGTTTTAAAAGATTGCGACAGCAGTACGCTGTTGAATTAAGGGGTTTCATGTGAGTAAGTTAAGAGCTTTAATTAGAAGCAAATTATGTTGTGTGAGTAAATTTGTAGCAAAATGAACACGGCGAGTAATAAATGAAAGGGTCCAAACCCAGGAGAAAGGAAAAGTGTGAGTTTATCCGTACCAGTAATGAACACGTGTGGGTGCTGGATAGTTTTACTGCCATCAAGACGACCGAGGCAGGAAAACTGGAGCTGTTTTATGCAAGGCAACATTGACTGTTAAGATATCCTGTGACCTCATTCTGGTGTTTTGGGAGGGCCTAGTAGCTGCACTTGGGGCACTCCTATGTACATTGCAACGACGACAGTGAAATACACTAAAAAACCACATAAAATTGGTGGTAGGAGGAGAGTAGATGAATGAGGAACAGAAGACTTTAAAGAAACCGTCATTTAGTTCGGTTTAATGCATTAGATGCTTGATAGTCCGCAGTTAAATTACGTTGGTGGTTCCTTTGCTTCAGCTTCCTACTGAATTACTTAAGTAGCATGTATAACCAAGTGTTCACCACTTTCGAACTAGTTGGAATTGTTTAGCTCCAAGGCATTCCAAAAAATCAACTATGGCTGAAAATCTAACGCGTCCCTATCCCCCTACCACGCACTTTTCGAGACATGGAATTAGTAGCAATGCATATGAAAGGTGATTGCCGTGTCATCGGAGAACCTAACACCCTTTCCCCTCACATACGGATGCCTCCTTCTCTTCAATAAAAACATTGCACAGAATTCGCTATTTCAATGATGAAAGAATAAATAAATAAATGGAAGAAAATGGATAAAACTGCAAATATAGGTCAATTAGAATTAAGAAGCTGGTTCCCACCGTCATTCACTCATTCATTCATCAAACTATCCATCTGGCTGGCCATCCATCCTGCCACCCATTGGTCCAAAAAATTAGACGACTGTGAACATTCCTAACGAACAAAGAGTCGTCATCGAGTGGTGAATTTTTATGCAACTTGCCATTGATAGGACAGTCGAAATTACAATTTGATACCAACAGTTTACAGCCAGGCAACATTTAAGATATTTACATCTGAAATGAATTACTTTGGCTAACTTGAGTTAATGTAGGTAATGGATAACCCACGAATTGCACGCATCTTCTCTCATCTTACGGGGAAAATGTTTCAAGTGTCCCGACACTATCTTCATGCTCTATTCCATGTCCATTCAATCTATGACTGTGTGATACCTGCGTCAGGAAAATGTCACAAACTGCATTTGGATGACTGTCATCCATGGATTGGGTTGGATATAGCAGCGCAATCTTTACCTCCATTCTCGGAACTTCTGTTTGGTTAAAATGCGTAGCGTTTTTGATTGATTCCTTAGCTGTACAACTAAATGTTGATTGACAAACGCTGGTTTTATTCATGAGAAAGCAGGTGCCCGCATGCACAATCAGACGTTTAAGTTGCAAAGAGCACTTATTTGAAAGTGTTTAGTTGCCACCGGGCAAGCAAAATCATCTGCAGTCACCATCCTTCCAGACACAGTAGTGACTGCCTCAGTCCTTGGAGGAGAGGGATCACCACTTACCTAGACAAGCAATTGAGGCGCCCGAACAAATACGCCTTTATTATCTTGTCTTCTGAAAGATGCTGCCTTACCTTATTTGAGAAGAAAGGTCAACAGTGACCCAAAGACTAGTAAGAAATGAACTGTTATAAGAAACCACGCAGCTTCCAAGCATCGCCGATTCGTACTTAGTGGCTTGCTTTGGTGCCTTTTCAAACTGCGGCCGCCTCCAGACCAGCAAATACGGCTTCTTGAGAAGACGCGACATCACGTTACCTCAAGCTTAGCAGACATTTGACCCCTACACCCTCACATTGCGCTTCTCACGGCACACCTCAAGATCATCCACACTGTTTGCGTTCAAACGACCCGTTCTTCTTGCAAGTGCCAGGCTGTCTAGAACCAGCTTGGGTCGTGATACTCAGTGCTGAAGACGCCCTCTTTACCCACTAAGGCAATGAAGCCAATGCAACTGCTTTGCCAACGCAAGATGTAGGTGGCACACCCATGAACAAGATAGTCGACCTGTGCGCACAGTGGACTCTACCGACAACGAGGGTGAATAACTTTGCGCCTTACTGTTCGAAAAAGCAAAATGGTCCTGTGGCAAGGCGTGGAACGGAAACGAGCAAGCATCTCCATGCATACGATAGATATCGACGAGGCGAGACCCATCAGGCGTAAGTGTTCTGTTTGGATAAACATTAAGTTGCTGGACTAAATGCATGTGTCTACACAGATCCCTCGATTGATAATGAAAAGTACAGGACATGCAAAAAATATCAGGAGGAACTGGACCAAAGTCAGACAGAGTTGGTGGATCCGCTTTCTTCTATTTCCACCACCTCGCCCATCATTTCGTGAATCCCACGTCCAGAGATTGCGATTGCAAATGTAGTCACCAAAAGGGACAAAAAAGAAAGAATGGGTACAATAGGTGGATCTGGAAGGGAGTGAAAATAACACCCACACAGTAGTGAATGGATGACATCACCTCCTTCTCCCTCCCTTTTTCCTCCCTTCATGTTTGCATTCTGTACCATCACACCAGGCTACAACGTCTTGCCACTAAACCATCATTACCCCCATCTGTATGCACATGCATGGTGTGAACATGGAAATCGTAAAAACACGCCCCTTCCTGATATGACAATGCATCGTTCACCCATAGGGTGCCTATGTTCTGCTTCAGACAGTTAACAGTCTGTCTATCATTGAGGGCTGTGTAAACCTTTATAAAGGTGAAGGTTATCGGGTTCCTCATTCAATTCGATGCGAAACGAAAGTGTTTCGTGGCTGCTATGCTGACCACGAGCATCCAGACTAAGGTTTTTTAAAAGCCTGTTAAGTGAATCATTGTATTTTCTTATGCAATAAGCAATTTTTAACCAAGGATTGTTAGTAGTAATAATGCAAGAAAAATGAGGCAATGCTCTCTAGAAACACTCGTCATGGGAAAGTCAGAGAAGTGCCACTTTTTTTGGCATCCGGACAATCAGATATTGCGACAGAGATGAAGCGATTCCACCAAGATCATACATCAGGTAGGACTGTACAAGCATTCCAACGCCACATCTTACATCGCTGAAGTGAAGCAGAGGGAAATAACTAGATGAGTAGGCCCATCAACAGTGAAATAAATGTATTGCCTTACCTACCGAAACCCCTATCAACCAGATAACCTAATCAACAGATAAGTAAAAAGAGCAAATGTACACATCTATCTGTGTCTTAGAAAGCGTTTATTGAGTGTTAGCTGCCAAGAATACTAATGCAACTAAACCAAGGGAAACGCCAAATCTGCGCTTGTTCCTTTCTTAAAGACCCGTCGACCATCTGCCAGTCCCATTACATAGAGTACCCTCAAGGTGGAGATTACACCGAGGCTACTATAATGCTACAGCGGGAGAACTGAAAATACCTAGGTAATTAGTGGGTCACTCCCAAAGTCGTCACCGTGATATTGCGGTTCTAACAAATACAACATTTATCAGTCTTACGGAGGCAGACATCGCATTATGCTTTTCGCGATGATGACAAATCTTCACAGCATAGTGGCTTAGGCGGGTTCACTCAAAGTCGCGTCCTCTTACTCGCATTTTCGCTCGTTCGCAAACAATGAAATCGCTTGGCAATCGGCGAAATCCCCAAAACAATGGGAAGAAGTAAAGCAGAAACAAGCTTTCTGACCACAAGTCGCCTAATGAGAATATACAAGTGTGCATACTGCCTAGGCTACTGTTCTGCCTTGGGAAGGGGAACACTAATTTGAAGGCGATAAATCCACTCCACTATTGATGCTCACAGGTGGTATCATGGAAATTGCCAAATCTTATCAACATCCAGTACACTCAGTCCGGTAACAACGAATTTGGCGTACTTTGTAATAATCGCAAACAACTTGTCCCAATCAAACCTCTCAAAGAGCACATGCATTTTTATGAGATCCTGCTAAACACAACCTTCTCCGGTTTGGCTAGAATGACAATGCACGTAACCGATGAACGTGCATCAACTATTTAGAACGGAAATCGGAAATGAGATGCTAAAATGGACAAATGCTGTCAATGGCATGCATAGATGCCAATGAGCACAAAGGCCAAAACAGCCAATGTTTTTAAATATGACAGTGCTCGAAGACATCACCCAAACAAATGATAATAGCAAGCAAGTGAGACGTGTGGGAAGCGAGAAAGTAAGAATAGACACTGCTAGTCCCAACCCAATGGTCCACTGTCATAGAACGGCCAGTGGATGTGGCTGATGCAGAAAACGACAAATGGCAGTCAGGCGTCACACCTTATCAAAGTAAATAAGCAAATGGGGACTTTTCAAATGTACATAAATGTGCATCTGTAGGCACCCATGAACCGGCAATTGCCTTCATCCCTGTATTCACCATCATCACACCCAGTGACGTGACTTTTTGCCTACCACGTCAAAGCACATGAGTCAGTGCACGGCATCGCTTGCACCCCACTTCGCAGGCTTCCCACAATTTTGGTAGAAGATTCATCAGAGAACGCTGATTGCCTAAACACCTTTCAGAGCCGGTACAGCCTCAATGAAACACCTGTCCTTTGCAGCACAGTCGGTATGCTGTTTTATTTATCCAACCGCCCCAGTTTCTCCAGTAGAATCCGGTGTTTGCGTCTATCCATCACCCGCGCCAACAAATTTTCCATCCGAAAACATCCTCACAAATGCAGAAACAAACTAAAGTCTAAGGAAGTAATGTCAATCGAATCGGTGGATTGACACTTATCGCGACGAGGGCGCAAACCACACGTTGACCCTGGTTCGTAGCAGAATCCTTACGACCTTGGCTCAGGCTTGTTCGAATCGCGTCTACCAAAGTTGCAGGAGGCGTCATCTAGTTCGTCAGTGGAGAAAGGGATACTCAAGTACCCTTTCGGAGGACACTGCAGCTATATCCGCGTCAAATAAGCACAACAGATTCTACCGATACGGTTATTGTTATAATTTGGATAATGCGGTTGTCACATTGCACTTATGAAAAGACTTTGGGAAAAGGATAACCGACTGCTCCGTCAAAACACAGCATAATCATCCCAATCTCTAGGCAAATACAGAGGTCAAACTTCAAATTTGCCACTTCCCTATAATCTTCGAAGCACCAATACAGACATGCACATCCTTGGCATCCTTGAGGTCCGGATCATCGTTAATGCCGTATAAAGCCTAAAATTAGGTAGTTTTTTATTCTTCAATCAGCAGAGCCTGTCCATTCAAGGTACCGCCGCAATGAAATGCACCCAATTTACCCCTCATACCGACAGGCAGTACAGTAAATACGACCAACGACCTTGAAACTGTCGAACTGGAAGAAAAATGCCGATTAAATGCCCTTCCAAGCTTAAGAATGCATAAAATACAGAAAAATACGATCAACTTGCATCCTAGGACAACAACGAAATGTGGCCTCTTCAAGCATATGAAAGCAATTGCAGCTCATCGTTGAAAATCGATTTGTAAAAAAATTAAGGCAAGTCTAAAAAGATTGCAGACTATTGGAAGGAATCAAGCATCGCGTAAAATTCACAATGTTTTTTGGTAAAGTAATGTGAGAACATTATGCATTACGTCTGAGAATTGAAACGCTATCTTTCAGCAGGCTGTTTGCTTAGATGGCAGGATTTGGACACAGCTTCTGTCGGCTTCTATCGGCTTCAGTCGGCTTCAGTGAAGTCGACGCTCGTCACGCACAGATTCCGAACTTTTTCCTGCATCTCGTACCAGGGATGTGTTTAATCTGACAAAAATTTAAGCGATGAATAAAGATGCAGCGCGTTCGATGACTGGCACCCAATCTGACTAGGCTGCATGCTGAAGAAAACGGTACTTCGCTGAGGTCAGGATCTAAGCTATGTTATTTGGGTGGTCAATCACTGGCTCTAGACTAGCGCCATGCTGTCAGATGTCCCTACCGGAGATAGGAGTGCCATCAGGGTTGATTAGGCGATGTTTACTAACCGCCGCTCAACCTAAAGAACATAAAAGACAATGTAAGCACTACAGGTTCTGAGTGAAGTGTCTACAGGTAGGATAAATATTAAAGGAAATGACAACTTTCCAAGAAACAGTGACCCCGAGAGGGCCTCCTGCTTTAGCCTCTTAACACGCCTACTGGTGGGAAGCCTTCACAATGCACACAGCGGTTATTCAGTACGCTGTGGGACGCAGTCAGCCAATGCAATTTCGTAGCACTGCCCTCCTGTCCGCTGAGGTGCGACGTTATGCCATGGCGCAAAGGAGTGTGCTGCAACGGGAGCAGCCTCCACCTCACCCTCCCCTCCAAATGCATGCGCACACGTCCACCACCTACGATTGACCGCTGAGTGCGACACACACCATCCCCACCACCGCTCCACCTCTACCTTGGTTGTCATTAATGGACCAATCCTCGAGGCAACGCAATACGAGGCCGACCCGTGGACGGGATTGAGCAAGCTCACAGCACCCGTCCCAGTCGGACGGCACGAAATGCTTTTAGCACTCTCGCTCTGAACATCGACTTTCAGGCCACCATTGGTGATTCCGCAAGCTACTCCAAGCCTCAACTATTCGCCTAACATCTTAACAGATTCAACTAATAGCTCAGCCAATGCCATCTCAAATACACTCGTGAAAAAGTAGCTCTCCAATCATCAAAAACACATAATTGCGGATTCTTAAGAAGATTCTTAAACGCCGGAGTAAGTGAGAGTAGATGCATAATTTTAAACAATGAGTGTAATACTTAGTCTCTTTAAGTATACTTTGTAGGCGGGAGACCGGAGGGCAATTTCAACTTAATCGTGGACGCACGTGGTTCCACTCCAGATTCAGAGGCCTCTCCGTCACAAATACCCATCTGTCATGCATTTTCGCCTATGTCTACAATGCAGACGTCTAGAGACATCCAGACTTCTAACAGCGAGGATGGAAGAAGTGAAGAAGAGAAAGGGCAGGCCCTTCCGCAGGGAGATTTGGGGCTTTTCTTCCTAGAAATTAGAACCAGCCACCTCCTTGAACAATGGTTATTTAGTCAACATGGCTTAACAGTTAAACTAGTTTTTTATACCAGTATGGCATATGCCAAATGGATTTCAGAGCATTGTGATATTTACGTACAATTGTACCATTATGCGTGGGAAGGTACCGACCACTGAAGTATTGATGCAAAATGTTAGCTGTTGCGTTTGTAAAACATCCATAGTCGGTTCAAAGACAAGTACTATGACCAGAATGACCGGCTCATCAAAGACTTAGCCAATTTAATTCGTGAACACAATTAGAACACCTTAGTTGATCTTTTGAATCATATTACAAGGTAGGTGAAAAGTGCAATGCAACGGCTCAGAAAGTAAAAAAAACATCGCAGGACATCATGCGTGCCAAAGGTGAAAAGGAATTTGAAATGTAGACTTTTGGCTTTTTTTTAGGCAGACGGCGAGGTTAACTGCAATACACGGGCGGATTCAATTTGAGTTGAGCTATCGTAGTAAGTGACAGAGACCAGAACAAATATAGAGAGACACAAGGCGTGCAAGGGCGAGGGAGGAGAGTGAGCGATGGCAGGCGGGCAGGGGGGATCAAGTTAAGATGCGTTGATGACTGTCTACTGAAGTAGACAGTGAGTAGGATGGGCACAAATACGTGTGATTAGACGAGAATAAATAAAATGGGGTTAAATGAGAGGAAAAAAGAGGGAAAGGAGCTAAACAGCCAGCAGTAGGCGGGGGGGATTTGGTGTAGAGCAGAGAAGCGGTGTGAAAGGTAGGCTGCACTGGGGACTGTCAGGTGACGCTCGTGTGGTGGGGTGGGAGCAAGTGGGAGCTACTCACGGCCGTGGGTTGGGTGCGCGCTAGGCCATCGGTTCTCGGCTCTCTGAGCTAAGATCATGTATAGTATCTGTTCTTTGCAGTGTAGTTTCTTTCTGCAACAGTCCCTAATTTGGGACCAATAAAATTACCTGTACTTTTCCTAAAATTACCTGTGCTTTTCCAACTGGGACGGGTGCTGTGAGCTTGCTCAATCCCGTCCACGGGTCGGCCTCGTATTGCTTTTCCTCGAGGATTGGTCCATTAATTATAACCAAGGTAGAGGTGGTGCGGTGGTGGGGTTGGTGTGTGTCGCACTCAGCGGTCAATCGTAGGTGGTGGACGTGTGCGCATGCATTTGGAGGGGAGGGTGAGGTGGAGGCTGCTCCCGTTGCAGCACACTCCTTTGCGCCATGGCATAACGTCGCACCTCAGCGGACAGGAGGGCAGTGCTACGAAATTGCATTGGCTGACTGCGTCCCACAGCGTACTGAATAACCGCTGTGTGCATTGTGAAGGCTTCCCACCAGTAGGCGTGTTAAGAGGCTAAAGCAGGAAATTTGAACAAATTGGACTCTGTCTCTCTACTAAACACAATCACTTAGGGTGCGGGACCCGAAAAATGCGTTTTAAGTTCTAGGTGTGACCTTCTTGTATATAGGGCTACAATTTCATAAATCAATTAATTTTTCTTCTCTCAAGTTGCTTACAGGCTCTTAAAATCAGAATGCCCTTGGACAGCTTTTAAAAAAACACGGAATGTGTAACTTGCAATATCCTTAAAGAAGGCATAATGAAAGCTTTAGCATCACAGAGTGACACCTACGGATGTCTTACACCATCCAGAAATAATGCAACAGATTAATTAGGACCAACGTCAGCCAAGACGTCGACCTCCAACAAATACACAAACCGTACCGAAAATACCACATCTCTTGGAGCTAAGGCGCGCTTTGAGTTTTGAAGGCTCTTCCATTTACTAACTGCTTTGCCTACAATGCGCATCTAAGCGCTTATCCCATGACCATCCACGACATCAAGAGGTAGGTTATTGGTCACCTAGGATCCAATAATCGAAGTTATTAAGCTGTTTTGTGAATAACGAAGGTGTGGAGAAGACCAATATTAGTATAAATGATTTGATAGGATAGCTATGATGGCGAGGGATGGTGAAAGAAAGTACACTTGGCAAGGCGGAACGAATGAATCCGAATCAGCTAGTAGGATTGGAGGACATAGTGCATCCAGTACCTCCGAAGGATACAGTGGCGTTTGATGCTGAAATGAGCCGACTGCCAGTTTGAACTTGATTAGACATGTTTGTGCGGATCACTCCATCAAAAATGGCGAAGTATGAACGGTCTTTGTGAACTAAGTTGAAGTACCATGAGGTCGGTCACCAAACCTAACCCATTTCTAATGCTTGTCGATAACCATGGTGAGCGGCTTTCAAAACCACATCATAATTTTTCTTAGGGGTCCTGTAATACATATTCTAGTTTCCAAAATCCTCGTCTTGAATTGCTTGCCCTTGCCATTGGCATAAATATAGCAGTGGTTAATCATCCTCACTGCAGCAATGATCAGGTAGGAAAAAGGTGTTATAAGCAAAGTTGAGAATATGTCCAAGGAGTTATGATGATGAAGAGATAATACAGAATGAAGAAAAACTTCTTCCTTGGAGCGTCATTTCCACCTGTGGTTAGCTGTACTTGCGCTCAACCATTTTGGATTGACGATCACATTGTACTACGGTGGGCATTTTAAGACCAACTGCGTAGCGCTTGGTAGCTGGGTGAACAGTGTAGAGTTAAACAAATTATTAGCAACAATAGGTCACTTCGGTCCCCCGTTTTGACAGGGTGGCTTCGTTCAGCTTGTCACCAGTGCTAATAAATGATTAACTGTGGATGTACTCTAGATCTTTGCCGCAGTACATTTAATCTCCGAGGTTAGACGTTTGAGTGCGTTTGAACGTTGTTTCCATTCTCGTGCATCTATTCATCAATTATGGTCCTATTATTTGAAGTTTCAGCTTCTCTTACACAGCCACACCTCGTATTCATTATTCACAATACTGTGCAAACGGATTCCTTGTATGTCTCTTAACGTTCCTCGAAGCACTCAGCGCCACCAGACCCTTTATTTTATCTAGGTAAAGTTTAAGTCCTGTACACCTTGAGGGAGACCAAATCCCCTTACATTGTCAGTTCATTGTGTAAATCAAACATAAAATTACAAAAAGGTTCAAAAATCCGTAATCGTCTGCATCATTTAGGGCACCAGTTGGGTCAACAATGCAGTTGCGATTGTTGTCCACAATGTAACTTAAGCGGAGACGAAGAAATATAGCATCTAGCTTGACTGCCCATTGAGATTTAGAAAATCCAGAGGTCGAGTTCCGCGTCATTAAGCAGCCTTTGTTCTAATCATAAGCTAAGTGATTGAGGTACAGAAGAAACATTGCGAAACTAATGTAGCCTAGAGACAAAAATGTCTGGCTCATCTTCTGGGCGGATAATCAGTGCTATGGAAATCTTCCTCACAAAATTAATGATGGGTCATTTAAGTGCATTTGATTAGTGCCCATCGCGAATAATCTGAGTGAACTATAAGGCATAAGGCGCGCTTTGGGTAGTCAATCTGATTCAGACTGATTTGACAAAGTTGAAATGCTTTGCTACAGCTTCTATTCTTCACTGGGTTATTCGTGAAGCACTTGGACCAGGAATTCGATTTGAATTGCTCTCTCTGCTTTCACGCCATTCAGTAACTCGTGAAATGCAACGTCTCGATGCACACTTCGCGCACTTACTAATGCAAGCACATAGATGGGCCAAGGAGGTGTGCATCTCAAATGCACGTGGGAAATCTTTTATTACTGTTGCTCATCAAAGAACTCCACTAACTGTAAGCCGTTCGGTACATCATTATGGATAACATTACTTGCCAACACTCTACACATAATAAAACAAGAGTAAACACTAATATTCTCTAGATGCGTTGTGAAAGATCCTTAGGTGATTCTTCGTGTTTCAGTTGTGTCAATAAGCTGGAATTTATTTCACTGATATCACTGACAATGACACTGACTTCACATTCCCAGTTTAATGACATTGTTTGGTAATCAGCCTATGATCTTTAGTTACCAACTCGCATGTGGTCATTGCT
This sequence comes from Taenia asiatica, assembly GCA_001693035.2. Classification (NCBI taxonomy): domain Eukaryota; kingdom Metazoa; phylum Platyhelminthes; class Cestoda; order Cyclophyllidea; family Taeniidae; genus Taenia; species Taenia asiatica. Next base: position 2,468 of record LWMJ02001012.1, on the reverse strand, counting down.
CTAAACATGAGGACCAACAGACTGCTCTTTTTTATAAAACAAACGCCTGGTCAATTGAATAAAAGTTGCTAGTGTTAGGTCGAAAAACTGCTCCTCTCTACTGAAGCACCTTCAGGCTAAACTCAATGTTAAAGCCTGCTGGTCCCTGATAATCAGGCCGGAAACCTCGTGATGACACAGCTGTTGGACCTTTTTCATTGCGTTTGGTTGACACGACTCCATCGCGGAAGAAATGTCCGCCACTCACAGATGGAGGAGTGTGCGCTGAAAAAGCACAGTCCTAATCGCCGTGCTGTTTCCATAAGAAAAGCAAAAGCAAACATTTTTACCTTAGCAAAAGTCTCAATACAAGTTATAAAGAAAACGATTGCATTCCTGATAATAAGTGTTGCTGATGCTAAGCTATTATGCTTTAGCTCGGTAAGGTGCGCTCAAATAGTTTGCCTTTGTAAATACAACGGGTTTATGATTAACATCGCATCATCATACTCTTTTTAAGAGGTGTCCATCCTTAATGTTGCGGTGGCATAGTAGCACTGACTGTACAAGCAATGATTAAATTTCATAGGGATGTAAACAAACAGAATACCGACCACTGATGCTAAGTACTAATCCATATTCTTAACAACTGGATGGTCAGCACTTTGGGTCGCAATAAATAATTTTAAAAATTTTACAAATTTGCTAAGGAAACGATGCGATTCACTGGTGACTGTGTTTTGGAGGTGTTTGAGGAAGTGGTAGAGGTTGTAATAGTAAAAATGAAGGTGGTGGCGGTGGCGGTGGCAATGACGCTATGAGTGAGAGAGGTTTTGTATAGAAAGGTCAGAGTTGTTAAAACGGGAAATAAGGACTACATTGATGAGTAGAATCATAAGCTATGTACCCTCTTCGATGGTGCATCCCCTATTTACCAAAGAATATATCTATTCTGGAACAGACATTAGTATCCTGCTTCCATATCATCAATAATGAGGGAAAGGAGTAAATACTAATAACCATGGAAAATCTTTCTTCTACTCATTTACTTCTGCTTTAGATCGAAAGCGTATACGAAAACGGGTAGCTGCCGAACCATGTGCGTAGCCCTTGCACATTATAATCTGCCGAGATTTGACCTCCAATCTCAGCATTGAGCCTCCAGCGCTTACATCTGTGCCATGTCATCGCCAATGATGAGAATCGCTAGTTGTTCCATTGATCATTCCCTAATGCTCTCGTTTGCTGCCCCACTACTAGACTGAATGCAGATGTCAGTCCAGTTCGATGCAGCTCAGTAGAGCAGAGTGGAATGGAGTTAAGTGGATTTGGATATTTGTTAGCATCTCCGCAGAGTTAATGACCGGAAGGTAGCACACGGAAAAATAACAGTTGCTTCTAGACACTCTGGAGTGGGCGATAGAAGTGGTCAAGGTAGAAAACATAAACACGCACAAAAGCACGACTCAGTGGTCTACGGGTGTGATTCTCGCTTTGGATGCCAAGGTCCGGAATTCGGACCTCGACCGAGTCCACACCCTTTACCTCCTTCCGATTCCCTCCTTTAATCCTTAGTGTGCAATGACCACAGCGCCAAGTGGTGCGAAGTGGCATAGGGCATAAGCTCTGGATGGAATAAGATGGGCACGATGCTCTACTCTGCGTTAGGATAGGATAGAGCAGAATATAAGGCAGTGGCATGAATGAGTGTCCCGACCTGGGCCCTTTTGTGGTGTGCCAAAGTCTAGCTAAGGGATGAATTGGGTGGGACAGAGATAGTTGGAGAGGAGTGAATAAAGCGGTTTATTTTCGTGGTTTGAGGTAATAGGGTAAGCCCGTAAAGCGAGTCCAAATCCCGCCGTTGCCATTCCATTTATTTCAACCACTTAATACCGCGATTAAATATCGCAAAATTAATAAATCCGCAAGGCAGAGGGGTAAGGATTGACAAATCGTAGAGGGTCACAGCTGGAGCGATGAGAGAGTCGTACTAAAGCTCATCTGCCGCAGCGCAACGATCTACAGTAATCATGAAAAAAATTGGAAGGCCAATAAACAAAGAGAGGTTGTATTTTCCTCCCAAAAGCAGTATGCAGCACGCATCAGATGTCACATCAAAATGTGCGCGGGGACTGAATATATGTGCAGCGTGATAGGTGATTCAAAATAATGTAGTAAAAAAAACGATAAATTATCATCGGAAGCAAGGGTAGATGTTGACGAATAGGAATAAATTATTAAAAAGAGAGGTTGGTTTCAAAAATCAAAAAGCGAAGAAGCGAATATATGAGGTAAAAAGAACAAAAAAAATTAATTTACAGACATCGCAAAGCAAAAAAAGCAAAACGAAAAAAAAGGCAAATAAAAAAATGCAGTAGAAAAATTCCAGCAAAGAGGCAGAAAAAAATTACAAAAAAGAAAAAAAAATAAAATTAATCCCTCTAACCAACAGCTCTCAGCTCACGTGAGGTAAATCGATGAATGCTCAG
>LWMJ02001011.1:0-19340 GCA_001693035.2 Taenia asiatica | reverse complement strand
AAAAATGTGATGAAACTTTAACATAAGTATATGCTTGGCTTTAAAGAACAAACCAATCACCAAAGGTTGTTAACTGAAGCCAGTGGGAGGTTGCTAGCATTGGTTGATCACCAGAATTTGACAAAATAATAGAAACTCATGCCTCCATTTTCAAAGGACCCACCTCATTTCCTGAGTCTGATATTTACCTTGACAAATCATTTCAACAGAGCTTCTAGTTGACCATGCAAAACATATACATTAATTTTCGTACAATAATAATAAAACTAACAAGGTTCGGCTGCCGAAAAATTGACTATGAAAGTCTTACTTATTTTGAAAATTATGAAATAATTGTGCTGTTACAAATTGGCTCTTAGGTGAGAGGTGGGGTTTCAAAAGTCAAAACGGGTCCCGGAGCAACGTCGGGTAGGCCGGGGCGTGTTTGGTCCCGTTCGCATGTCTCTCTGTTCCTGTGTTCTCGTTGATAGCCCAGGTGGGAGCCTTGTCTCAATTTAATCGGTATATTCATTTGCAGGTTGGTTGGGGAAAAAAGAACACGAGCGAGGATGGTGCCACGATTTACTCGTGCAAACAATTTCATTTGTCTCACTTCTCCAACTGTGACGCGACTGAGCAAATCCCTTGGGATTAATAACGCTTGAAGGAAGAGACCGATTTCTGACCGACTAGTCGTAAATTACGGTTACTTTGCGCGATTTCGGACTGCGTTCTTCCGAATTTTCCCTGACTCGGAAAAAAATTGTTGGTTTTGCGAAAGCTTCCACTCTGTCGTTCTAGACACATATGGGGTTGTTTGCAACTGTCACAATTGAATGTCGGGCCATTTACTTATTTTGAAAATTATGAAATAATTGTGCTGTTACAAATTGGCTCTTAGGTGAGAGGTGGGGTTTCAAAAGTCAAAACGGGTCCCGGAGCAACGTCGGGTAGGCCGGGGCGTGTTTGGTCCCGTTCGCATGTCTCTCTGTTCCTGTTTTCTCGTTGATAGCTCAGGTTTGTGCCTTGTCTCAATTTAATCGGTATATTCATTTGCAGGTTGGTTGGGGAAAAAAGTACACGAGCGAGGATGGTGCCACGATTTACTCGTGCAAACAATTTCATTTGTCTCACTTCTCCAACTGTGACGCGACTGAGCAAATCCCTTGGGATTAATAACGCTTGAAGGAAGAGACCGATTTCTGACCGACTAGTCGTAAATTACGGTTACTTTGCGCGATTTCGGACTGCGTTCTTCCGAATTTTCCCTGACTCGGAAAAAAATTGTTGGTTTTGCGAAAGCTTCCACTCTGTCGTTCTAGACACATATGGGGTTGTTTGCAACTGTCACAATTGAATGTCGGGCCAACTTAAGGCGGTGAGTAGAATTGTACTTGGAATGTCTTATTGTGGTGTCGCTTCATCTTTCAAATCGGCCACACTGGAAAGGAGTAAAACGTGCCCTCTAAAATTACGAAAAGGAATTGGATTTCTTGGAATGTCATCGAGTGGGGAAGAACTTTTCTTGAATGAGGGCTAGTACACAACTTCTCTTCGCCCAAGTTTCTTCCCCCTTAGTATGCACCCAATCATGCTGACTCATATTACAATTGTTGTAGAAGACTCATGAAAAGGCAGCGCAAAAATCTCCCATAGGCTTCTTTAATCATCATTGCTCAGATTAGACTGTACAATATGACTTGGCTATTCCTTCAAACTACCTCTACCCCGTTTTTCCAAACTTGAGGATTGTTAAGGCCTGACCGAACGCATAGCAGACGTGGTGGGATTTGTCAAAACTGTGATACTGCGGATCCGCCCCATTTTGTGCAAAACGCATTGTTCCGCGCATAGCAGACTAAAGAATGAATAGGAATACATGAGACGGATCCTCGATTGAAATGGTCGCACTGCACCTAGCCGTCTCAAATTAATTGCTTCTGTCGTTGATCAGAGACACAGATCGGATGAAAGGAATTACGTCCCCTTCCCATTTTCCTTAAGAGCAGTCGAAGGGATACTCTGGTCAGAATGCTCAGGCATAATTCGTTTCAAGGCCTTCAGCTGTCCCCAGTTCCGACAGTGACACTTGTAAACAATTCCGTGTGCGTCTAGAATATTGGAGTGACTATCTTCGCCAAAGAAACCAACTTCCCCGTCCATATGGTAAAGTCCATGAGCAAGAACCGCCAGGAGCCCCACGTGAACCCGCGTCACTCCATGCCCTGCAGACAGTTAGGCCCAGCATCTCAGGATCGCACCCCTTCAAGCTACACCCTAAAATCAAGTGAGCCATCCTTCCATGCATACTGTTTGCCCCAGTCGACTCATTTGTTTTGCCTGCCCCAGGTAGTCCAAAGGGACATTCACGCAGTTTGATTAATAAAAATTGTGACTTTCCTCGTCCTTTGTTACGAGATTGGGGCCGTATCTCCGTCTACACAATTACGGTCAGTAGAAAAGACGGTAGTAAAAGGGCAGAGTCACTGAAGAATTGTGAAGGCCAAGAAAGCTAAACAATGAAATTTATTGTGTTCAGAGCTGGTGTGGGTCGTGATGCTTGGTGCCCGAGGCACCTCTTTTAACGAGGCTATCCCTGAGGCCGTAGCCACACTCAGGGACAGGGGGTTGACCTGTGCGCACAGCTGACTCGCATTACCGATAGCAAGGGAAAAGGGCTTTGCGAGTTGCATTAGACTGGACGAACAAGTATTGCCAAACATACGAACATAGCTGGGCCCATGTGGCATAAGTATTTGTAGGTAAATACTAAATTGCCAGTCCACATACAATCACGGACATTAATGTGCATAGTGCCTTTTAATGATGACCTAATTTACAGGATGTATAAATATTGTACCGAGAGGAAATGTGTCCAAGTTAAACTGAGGTGGTGGATCCTCTTCCCTTTGTCCCTACCGCCTCGTCTATCATTCCATAAACACCGAGCCCAGAGGACACAGCTGCAATGGTCACTGAAAGGGACAAAAAAGGGGAAATGGACTTAAAAACAGCCACTAAATCCGAGTGGGTGAGAAATACGGGTGGATCTGAAAAGCGGCATAGCATTCACAGAGGGCAGCCATCCTACAGGTTTGCTTTTGCAACAGCTAAGGCTACAAGTAAAAGGCCGGGATCAGCAAACGGCTGATCTCAAAGGCATCGGGGAAAATATTTGATCGCTTATGTCGCAATCTACGACTACGACACCATAGACTTGAACAATCTATAGGATTGCACACGTGTAGGAGAAAAATGGCTAAATAAAACAGGAACAAAGTAGCCTTAGTAAGAATCGTTGATCTCGAAATGTATCCCGAAGTAAATAAGACTTGGAAAAGTGAATAGGCCAATAAACCAATTATAGGCAAGAAACGGATGGGCAGATGGATCAATGGACGGATGGTTAATAAGACCGGGCGCCTTGGTTTTGAATTTTTATCAGGCAAAGAAAAATCGCTCTTAGAGTATTTTTTCTAAAACCAGGGGTAATTCCAGACCCGTCTTCCTCAACCATGCAAAAACAACTCAGAACACCGTTAAAGCACCAAATAATCGGCTTGGCTTTAAGAGGTGAGTTGGGCTAGATGGATTGACCCTCCTTTGAAATGGTTCCCTCATAATTGGCATAACGAGCATAGCACATTTGCACCATTGCCAACTTCGAAGAGACCTTCAAAGCACCAAAACCATGTTCCGAAAGTTCCATTCCAGAGGCAACAATTTTCAGCCTACACCAAAAGCCGCCGCCATGGAATAGAATTTACACTACTAAGAAGCAAGATTTAATAGTGTTCCTATTTTAGCATCAAATCATTTAGAATGATGTAGTAATAAGACAAGAGCTCGACTGCTTTTGTGCTTCATTCTGCGTTGCTGATTCAATCAATCGTGAAGAATGTCCACTTCAGTCATCATTCTGGCTAGATGCAAGAGTGAGTACTTGGGCAACCCTAAGATCGAGGACATGTCTCATGATCATTCCCGCAAAAAGGAGGTTACACTCGACTGACTTTATCGCGTCCCAATGACCACTGCTCAACTTAGGGACTTCTCCCATACATTGACTGGCCAAGCCTCTTCGGGGATATCGTTGTTCGATGGTCAAAATAGCCCACTTTCAGTTGGGGGACCGAAGTATTTTCTTGCTTAAGCCGTAATAACAGAGCGTACCTATGATCTCATGTTAAACGAACCAATCGATTTTGTCGTAAATACCAAATCTTAATAAAGTTCTTTGACGTGTGATGGAGTAGCAACATCTGAGTTGTAGGCAGCCCTGCGTAGTGGAGAGGAGCAGAAGCGTTTGCCAACAGTCTTCAGATGTGCGAAGTCCATGCTAAACTACTGCTCAAGCGCAGTCGTACGTAATTCAGATCTGTAAGGTGACCCGTGAGGGTACGGTTTGGGAATAACCCATAACGAGACACTCATTCGTCTAGCAAATGTGGCAACGCAAGTCATTTCGCAAGTTCTCCGCAGGCCACCCTTCCAGCCAGTCGAGCAGTCAGCAAACTACCTTCAACACAGCATCTTCATACAACGCATGTAAAAGAAGTGTAAGATAGCTCGTAGTCTGATACTACTGCTGCCTGGCACCCGATGATCTATGGCATCTAGGTTGTACCCATATGCCCAGTCTCTACCATGACAGCCCCTCCAATGCCAATGTAGGGGTGAACCAGTCGTCCCACCATCACTCACGTTAGACATTGCTCTTAGTCCCTCCTGACACGGTGATCTTCAGTAGCATCAACCAAACGAGATAAGTAAGTCTTTGTTATTCAAAACAAAATCCTTCTCAAATGTAATGTCTTCTGAGCGACGCAAGATCACCACAAACTCTTTAAAGCTTTAATTATAAGCAATGCATTTTACTGCTAATTACCTCGCCTTTTCGGGAAATGAAACAAAAATTCACTAAAGCTGGCGACCACTTCACCCTAGAACCGAAACAATCCCACCTGTGGAGTAGGCAAGCTCAAAACACATTAATTTCAACCAACAATTTTGGGGATTCAAAATAAGACCAGTGGAGTTGACGGCATTGATATTGGCGCAGACGTTCTACAAACCTTAATAAGTGATTGGAACGAACTTCATCTGCAATCGCACAAAATCATTTGGTTATCTGATGCATTCTCAAGCTCATGCAAGTTAGCAGCATCAAATGTACAAATAGTAGGTGAGCTGACGGAGTTTCACATTTTATGTCCATCAAAGACATCTGGCGACGACCAAGAATAGCTTGCATATGGTAGACAAACTGGATCCGCAAATTTCCAACAACAGACCTTATCGTAGCCACGACGTAAATTAGCAATGACTGCCAATAAAAAGTATTTAATTGCGAGATGCGAAGGCTAGACAAGAAATTTCACCAAACTACTCGGTTGGGTTGGCTAAACACGACCTCGATACAAACTATCATTTCGCCTAATAAACCTTCAGACAGCAGTCTTGATGACATGAAGCCATAGCAAACAAAAATCATTAATGCAAAAAGGTGACATATCAAGAGGTGGTCTCCCAAGTACATCGTCGAACCCTGAGATGGATTCATAGCATTAACAAGGGGAAATTTGAAGCCACATCTAAGTAATGGCCGACTACTAAGAACCTTCAATACATTTTGGCTAAATTAAAAAATAAGGAGAAAGGTGATTGAAAGTAATTCGATCAATACGTGTAGCAGGAAAGAGAATACTTGCATTTTGAAAAAACGGAGAGTCTCAAATTCCTCTCCCCTTCCCTCCTTCAAGGCATCAATGAGCAGCAAGAACCACTTGTAAGCCAAATTTTGACATCCCCACACGCTGACTCGGCTCCGCCACCTCCAGTGTCGGGGCTTCCAATATCACACAACCGATAACATCATCCACAGGCACGAGGGAGCAGCAACGGTAGCAAAACCATCAACCGCAGCAGTCTTGATCGACCACTCAAAGGCGTTTTAGAATCGTGCCACCTACACCAAGAAGCAAAAGAAGAGGTACTACGTTAGCAAGTGGATGTCATCACGGCGATGGGAAATTGGTAGAATAGACCCACAGAGAAATGCGCGCCTGAAGACGCAGCAGTTGTACGCATTCATGCAGGTGAAGTCAGCTGCGCGGCCATTTTGTGCGATACTGCGACAGGTAAGGGACGCAGAGATGGCAAAGCGATTGTCGGCGACCTCGTGATGATGGTACCACAGCAAGGGTCTGGGGGTGACATGAGGGTTACGGTAAAGTTAAAGCGATAATTAATGGGGCGTCGAAACATCAAGGGAAATAGGCAGGTAGGTAAGTGAAAAATTCCACAATAAGGCATCTAAAAATGGTCTAAAGCTTCAAGTCCATGGATAATAACCGAAAACCAACCAGAAATTAACACTTGAAAATTAAACGTCATGAAGGATTCGACGTTTCTGCACAAAACACTTTACCGACACTGCTGAAATCAGGACACAGGATGACCCAACCTTCACACTGAATTATAGCGCCTATAGCTCTCTTAATGCATTAACCATGACGTTAAAAGCACCTTAACCCACCGAATTATAATAAACCAACGAGGCACAAAAGTCACAGAACTCACTTGCAAAAACCAGAGTACCAAATATTAGTGACGCTGGTGGCAAGAATTCAGCAGTTACAGCCTCCCACCAGGTGGCAGAATTCCTAGAATTACGGCTGCACCCACAGCGCAGAAAAAAAGACAAAAGAGGGGTTTCATTTTGTGATTCCAAGAGCTCCACTGAAGACGCGACCTTTCGAACGATCCTATCTACACACATACCCCTCGCCATGAGACCGCAGTCCACCGCTATGTGGAGGTAGCAATGAATGAGGCACAGGCCATACTGGACGGAGAACGTCTTGATAAAATAGTACAGGCTCTTAGGGCGCTCAAACGAACTGAGAAATGGGGACTGAAATACATCCTGGAGACACAAAAATAACGCCTCCACGCGCAAATGCATAGCCGTCATCGTCTTGCTATTGACTGGCGTAAATGAGGTCGCAAGGCAGAAATAATGGACGAATACAAACCACTTGGTGTCTTGAAGCCCCAATCAGTCATTCTTGATTATTTGAATCTCTTTTCAGCTCTTTGACAAGGTAATCTTCATTTCTGAAACTCCTAACTCATATTAATTCCTCCACTCTGTGAAAAGATTAGTGCTATGTACGGAGGCCATCCTACCATCGACTAAACCAAAAGATAAAAAAGTCCTACAATGCGCCATTCAACGAACGAGCCTACACACGCAACTTTTCTGCCAACCAAGAGCTCACATTTTACGTTAGGGAACGTGCTCAAGGCCGAAATGAGCGTATAATATGGAAGCCTAAACATGAAACTCCCCCGCATAAATTCGGTACATTTCTAAAAAGCTGGTAAAGAACACAAGTTAGTACCTCTGAGTGGTCCAAACAGTTCAAATGCCCTCATGTAATGAGCCCATCAGTTCGACAGATGTATTCCTGCACACGAATGGAACGGCAGTGACAAGCAATACAGAAGTACAAAGCACACCCCTCCTCACAATTTGAAAAGAGCTGGTAACCATCAGAACCAACAGACGCCACCTTACTATGCCAAAATAGCGAGCAGGCTAAATGAACGCGGCCCATGTCTGCATGTGATTGAATTCACCAATGGAAGTCGAGCATTCAAACAGGTATTATAGAGTCCTTAAATGCAGCATGTCTCAATAATTGCTATCACCAAAAATATGCTAGATGTGCAACGTACTGTACACTGGGTAAACGAAAATCCTTGACAAATACTCACGCCTCTGGGCCTATGAGTGCCAAGTGCAAATAAAGCCAAAAGCGAAGAAACCGACGACGCTCAGCCCTTCATAAAACCCGCTAAGTCCATTCCAGGGTTTATCAATAAGGATGAAAACCAGTCATTTGTCACAAAATTTGCTAACGTATTTATGACTCTAATTATAAAGTTTGATGATGTACTTACAAGGCAAGTTTTTAAGGCAATTGCCAGCGTTAGGCAAGTCGGAAATAAATTTAACAAGAAGAAACATATTTTAAGCTTCCTGCAGTCGACCTAAAATTAAACATTGACTATCATATGTTTTAAGCAGCGAAATATTGTTAAAAATTTGCAATGGGTATCGCTATAAATGGGAATTTTATAATGTGTCGTTTTCGGCAATGTAGCAGTCCCCCAGTCTTCCATGAATAGGCGGTAGCTTGAACCCCTAATGGCGAATCTGGAACGCTTTGCTATATAATGCTCCGTCACCCTTGGTATCCGAGTAAATCGCAGCACCGTAACCCTTATCCTTCTCAGTATCGTTTGAACCCTATAGCACAGCTATCATGCGTGTACAACTATGCGCACATGGGCACTGATTTGGTAGCAGTGCAGCTCAAAGATACTTACTTGCCTTAATACACTTTGACAAAGAGTGACAGCCGAAGTTTCCTTCTATTGCCTGCAAGGTGATGGTAATTACTACCACAGATCAGGTAGTATCAATATTGACCGTTCTTTCATGCACCCACACAGCTCTGGTTATCAACTCACCCATGCCTTTATTTTTTTCATGCATTCGTACTCCAATAACTCTCAACGGGAACAATCATGTAGCTACAGCCTCAATGGCAGCCAAAAACACAGGAACCACCCTAAACACCACAAAATTTACACTGTAGTGCTATGTTCGGACCGCCGGTTTCGGTTACTTGGATGGCCATGTTGTACCATCCGGTTTGCTGGCCTCCGAACCATGCTAGTAGTACTTATGTAACAGGGTTCTTCTTTTCCTCCTCCTCATCCCTTTCTACCTTACTGGAAGAAGACCGAGCTTTTCTGGGCATGGTTTATTTAAGGAGAAACTGTAGGTGGGGAAGTCCAGACTACGGTGTCGCGGTATCCGGCGCTGGGGGGGAAAACGCTAGCTGGCTTTCGACCACGTGTATATTGTGTTCCCGCCTCTCACCTACAAAGCGTATACAAACACCAACATCATTACAACTTAATCACTATGTTTCCAGAATATATGTATTCTACCCCAGTACTATGCCTTCGTTTGCCTTAAAGGAAGTCTCGGGACGCCACGTACTTTTCTTCCTTTGACGTTGCCCAAGTCGTCACATTCACCACGATGGACACAACCGTCCCTGATACCTCATTATAGCCAACACCAAAATCGGCGCCATGGTAAGTGGTGGTCTGTCGACTAATAAAGGATGCGCCAACAGCTGGTGTGGAGAATTAAAACCACTCTCTTCCCACCCAAAATTATGGATTGATTGCAATGCAATTTTAACGACTAATTCACCATGATCAATGAAGTAAATTCACATGTGTTGTAGTCAACGCATCCCAGCAAGAGCACTGCCTTACTATAATGCTTTAACGCAGGTCAATGAAGGGTGAGGTAATGTCAGTGAACTCCACAGGACTTAATCGTGGCCACAACGTTGAGTATCTCCATCAGGTCAGGCACCTCCATCAAAGCAAATCTACTTTAAACGACGTAATCCACTCCCGCCCATCTTCTTCCGTTCTTCGCATCAGTTCCTAATTTATCACCAAGACATTAATTATAAAAGTCCATCACTTGTCTTATCAGTTACATCAACATGCTACTTGTCTCTTAAAGCAGTACTGACTGGGAGCTTTGACAACCAATCTAACTGCAGCTGTGGTCAGCAGTTCTGAGACATATCAGTCGCACACAGCAGTGCTGACAGCTTTTTTAACCCAAAGAGCCCACTAAAGCTCCTCCCAATGGCGGTTTCCGTCACTAGCATTCAGGACGATTCCGCCATGCTCCATTAATTCCCAAAGTCCCTACTCATCTCTTCTACACAAGTTAGTCCTCTTTTTTCCATCACCATTCATCGGTCCTAAAGAAGAACAACTACTTTGCACTAAAGTTCGACTTACGTGAATGCCCAAAAGAAAAAATGTTTGATTAGACAAATATTTGAGTTGACGCTTGTGAGGTCTACTAGTATTCACGTCGCGCCCACAGTTCCTGGTCACGCAGCACGACCACTCTGGACAATTAACCGACGGTGAGAGGTCCTCCACTTCGACCTGTAACACTCTTCATGTCCTGCCTTCCTACCTCTACTTCTGCTTTCGTTCGTCAAGAGGAAGACGGAGGGAGACATCCTGCGATCTTTCATTTCGGGAAATAAGAGAAATTCACAGTTTGTAAAGGAGCTGTTAAATCGGTACCATAACTTCTCTCAAAATAATGTTCACAGAGGGAAGTGGATATGTTCGTGCTCAGTTTTCCGTGCACAGGGTCTTTTGACTGAAAACTCGATTTGCTGTCTTCGACGTGGATATTTAAGCATTGAAAAACCACAAAACGGACTCTTCACACTTTCAAGATTACGTCAGGAGAAGATTACGGACCAGTCTCATTTTGCACCTACCGGTGTGAGAATGTGGAATAGGTAAAGAACTCATCTTTGAGACCTAGATTTTGAAGAAAAAAAACAGTGCGAACTCAAACATTTCTGTGAAGATAGCACTATTTTTCACAAACAAGTTGTAGCTCAACTAGCGCGCTCATGGTGGGCACTAGGGCAGATTCGTCCACCTGACTATGATGCTTAAGACTGCTACTTTACGCTTAGAAACAAGACAAGCACTGGAGCAACAGAAGCGACCGGACTCATCAGCACCAAGTCTAGCCAACCGTTCCTGCCCACTAAGCGGCAGTGATCGGTTCAACACAAGTGTGGAGTAATTTGAATTCCCCTTCCACCTCAAGAGGTCGCCACCATCATCGATTAATGCTGCCGCGTTCCGTGTGATTTGTAAGTGCGTCAGTGGAAGAAACGGACAGGTGTGACAGCCAGAGCTTAGCCACGAGGTCATTCTGCCTACTACACCAAATCAACATTACAATAGCCCTGCGCAAAGACAATGCCTCCCTCTGCATGACTCTAATCCAAGCTTTCTTTTCGGCTGTTTCTGCATCAGCAGTGAAGTGAGTTGAACTGTTTCAAAAGTTTAAAATCCGTTCATCACATCACTCTCCACTTAAGCTGAATTTGAGGTAGAGCTAAATGTACAAATGCAGGGAGAGGGCTTGTAAAAAAAACAGCGCATACAGTTTCTCAGTCATGAGATTCCGCCCCTATTCATAAGGAAGATCCTAAATTCAACTACATCACTTCCCACACTAGCCACCTAGCCTTCCTACTCACAACATCTTAACACGTTCACCACCGTAATTCCGATGTTTCAATCCTTTTAGTATTGACACCAAGTATCACCCACTTTTGTGGCTATTCAGTTTACAACGACCTAACGAAAGCGGGTTTAGCCTACTGGAAGAAGAAACATGTCCCTTATTTCTGACGCCATGGTCAGACAAGTGAGCAGAAAGGTCACATAGGTATTACGCTAACAAGAAAAGTGGTAATGGTTGATTAAGCAGAGGGGGATGGGAGACACATCAAGACTTACGCTGTTGCACCTCCATGTTATATACATATCAAGACTTACGCTGTTGCACCTCCATGTTATATACACAAGAGAATCCCGATTTGCTGACTGCGGATACTCCTTGTTCGCCTCAGAGATCTTTGATCTGCTCAAGTTGCCTGTTCACTCCAAGCACAATTTCATGAGCCTACTTACCCGCACCATCAACTCCCTTCACCATGTTTAAATTTTTTTTTAATTCACGACCTCTTGCACACTTTTTTTACTCTTTTCATCCACTTATTAACTCTTCCTGCCATGGTGCTCAATTAGCTCAGTAGAAATGGTCTCAAATGCGGATGTTTAACAAAAATGTTGGATGCGTGATGAAGTGGTGACATCAAAGCTGTAGACAAACCCACACGATAAAAAGAAACGATGACTGTCAATGCAACCCCTCAATATGGTGCCTAGGCACCCCAACCGAGTACCCCTGATTAGAGGCAGAAATGCAAAACAATTAATAGGACCAAGTCGAAGTCCAATCTTTCGTTGATTGGAAAAAATGGCTGCGTAGCAACCTCTACTGCTTCACATGCAAATAGAGATGCCCACTGAAATCAAGAGCACCACCATCGATGACACTGCCAATTTATGACCGATCACCATCATCCTGTCAGTTGTAAAGCAGAGAAATAGACTCACACAAGTCCCTCAACAAAATACACAAGGCAATCGCATGATAGCTTCGCCAAGGTTCCATTCGTCGTCGAAGCAATCAGCATTGCAATTTACAATCCAAGTCCTCGCAATAATGCACGAATTCCACTTTCGTCGTCAGAGCCAAACAAAACGCCATCTAATCTACGCCTAAAATGTCCCACTGTAGTCCTCAGACCATCCATACCATTACGTTCCTCAGCCTACTGTCGACATCAGGAGCTGATAAGATTGACAAAAGGCCCGAAAAAACATTACCTGAGGAAGAGGAAGGATGAGAAGGAGAGAGTGCACACTTTAAGCTCGTCATGGCGTCCCTCATGGGCAAGTATTGCAGCAACGAAGAATGGCCATGAGTTGCCTTCTAGACAACACTTCCACTCAACCGATTGACTAATCCTACTATTCTCAGGATTTTTCTTTCCAACACCCTCCAGTTGCATTGAATTCCACCAGAAATAGATCTTAGCCATCGTAACATTCGATCTTCTGTACTGAGCAACTCACCACGATCAACTGCCTCTACAATTCATCACACCACGCAGACACAAAAAGTATGACCCTATGGGCATGGAGTGGTGTAAACTTCAGGTCAATGAATAGATGGTTCGGAAAAGAACAGCAATGAAATTTTCAATCGCCTAGCAAAAGTGGCACCACAAGACATTTCCCATCAGAAGCCATTCCCAGTCGGTCACGCGGCCAGCAAACTACCCCACACAGACGTGAAAAAGGTGCAGAAGCAACAAGTAGAGTGCGTGTCAGTCCTACTGTCTACTATCTACTATTTCAAAGCATGTAGATGGTGGTCATCTGCTCAGCAATTCTATCGATGGCGGCGTAGGAGTGAACCACTTGTTGCATCGTCACGCTGTACATCGCTTCTGGTTGTTCCTGACGCGTTTATCTTGAAGGAGGTCGGCCAAAAGAGACATGCCATTCTTTGTTACTCAAAAAAGACTCCACCCAAACGTAATATCCTTTCACTGACTGAGCACCACCAAAACCAAACTACTTCAACGATCTCATTACAAGTGTTACATTTTACCATTGCCTGCATCTTATTAAATACCAAAGGAAAACGTCTAAAAAGAGCGACTTTCGCTTCAGCCTTAGAGCTAATTTACGCTAACTGTGTCCAATCGACGAGTGACAGGATGCTAAGCAAGAACTTCTTTATTATGGATGCATGGGTGACTGACAATTTGGAGAACATCGACGGGGCACACAGCCTTCTTTCCGCTGATCGAAATTGATGAATTATGGGTGCATGCGCACCAATACTACTGGTGCCATTAAAATCGCATTTTTCGGTGCTAAACCAAACAGAATCAGCGTGTCAATGAACACATGCGTCTGTTTGCAGCACCGTAGATTGCGTCTATTCTACTGTTGCTTCACTCCCGTACCGAAATAAGTATTCCATCACCATTCGCTAGCACTAATGCATGCTTGTAATTACATGAGATTATTTGATGCTCTACCTCGTGCTGTCATTCCCAAGTGGGTGGGTGGGTGTGGAGGACAAGGAATTGGAGCAACACGTGGGAACGGCTTCGAGGAGAACAGACGACTTAACCTTAGGAGGATGTAAACTGAATTTCAGAGACACCGTTGACACTTGCACTACCAATTGCACCCTGACCGTGGTCATCGAGGGTGCAAGACAACCCGGCAAATAACAGACGAGACACAGGCACTTGCGAGAGCATGTTGCCACGTAATGAGCTCTTCTTCTTGGCTGCAGTGCACACCTGACAGGCTGAAGGCGTAGCATGATTGGTTGCTTCAGCCTGGTCGGATAGCTACTTTCACTACTTCTAATAGTGGGGGTCAAGTATGCGACACAAACTGAGTTTCAACCCTCGTTATATTGCCTGTAGCAATGCTTCTGAAATCCGGACAAGCATGTGGCAGGCCTCAATGCGCAAGATGGGCAAATAGCCTGCAATTTACTTATTGGTGGGCCGTGAGAGGACTCGGATTTAGATTCCCCTAGGAGTGAGAGCACCTCCAAGTACGTAGTGACTCGATGCTATTGTTCATCTTCCCTACCATGGAATGCACTGTGCATGAGTTGATCTATCAAGTTCTCGACTGGTTGCATGTCAAGAAAAGATATTTCGGGCTGCGGAATCGAGTGCAAAAATTGATTTATTTGATACGGTTGCATCATTCGGTGCTTCAGCGCACATTTCTCATGCAGCTTCCTGTTCGATAAGATGGCGTACGGTATATGCATCACGGTTAAGGCTACCAATCTGTTGTTTTGCATTGCCATTTTGGGATTCACTAAATGCTATAAAGGTGTGCCACCACCCACATCCTCATTCACCTACTTAACCGCCTGTCTTTGAGCATGTCTACCGATCCCTCCGATGGCCTGGTTGTTACGCACGTCTCTCCCCCAGTCGCCTAAATGCTGTCCCACACCTCCAATCCATTGCACCATCACCCAAGTCACACCCAGAAGTGACAAGACGCCGTCGAGCAACATACAATGGACTATAAATACAGGAACAAGCATTTAAATCATAACTTATATTAACGTGACAGCAAACCATCCTCTTTAGTCGTATGCGCAGACGCTTTCGCCACTAGAATGAAAGCAGACGGTCATTAGCTAGATGCTCCTGTCTGGCTTTTCGTTGCTCATTTGAATACATGCGTGCAACCCACCAAAGACCGCGATTTTGACGGTGCTGGTTGCTCCGTCAACATGGAACCCTCCCTATAATTGCGTTGCTCCTCCGCGCCGATGGAGGATAAAGTTGTACTGCTCTCTGCGCTTTGCCAAACGTCAGTAACGGGGAAAACGTAAGGCCTAACTAGAACCTCCTCGTTTCCTCAAAAGCGCGGCTACGCCCCCACCGTAAAACTCCTCTGCATCCTCTTCACCCTCATTGCCTCCCTCTCCTGATCCCACTCTTCCACTCTCTCCACCAGCTTTGTGTTTCACAACTTTGATTTCCGCATCCACTGTTGATGTTCAAGCAAAAATGGAAGAACAGATGGTTGTAGGACTTAGCAAAAATAAAACAGAAGTAGAGGTCCATCATTCACTTTGGCATGGGGACTTACATTGAGTGGGTGATGCTGCAGTTGATGGTAGTGGCGGAGCATCCAAGATCGGCGTTCTTGGCGAGAGCATCAACAGTGGCCTCCAGTCCATGTCAATTGTGACAGCAAGGGCAAAAGTGAATGACTTGAGGGTGGTGAGCAACCTCTTGCAAGGGAAGTAGATTGGAGGCACCGATGAGGTGGGAAACGCGTCTTCCCTGTGTAAGTACCTAAGGAGTCACAAAGTGATACTTACCAAACCCAATTATCCACTGCGGCCAGGTAATACGCCTAACCCATTGGCTTCGGCGGTGAGTGCGAATCCACTGTTGATAAGCGAAGAGGAAGTAGATGAGCGCAAATATCCACCGCATCTCCATTGCTGTCAGAGCTTTTACTATGCTGCTGATAGTCATGAGGCGTAGAACGTTCAGCAAGATAGTCGCAGTTCATGCGACAGTTCCAGCTCAGTGTGTCGAATGACTACCCAGTTGATTACCTCCTCTCTTGCTCGCTTGTTTCAATGAATGACTTTGAGGAAATCAATAGGACTGGATTTGAAAAACACATGCTCTTGCACACGCGAGCGTACAAGGAGGTGTCGAGTCAGAGTAGACACTTACCATTAAAGCCAGTCTAGCGGCTGAATAGCCTTCATCATGATTGTAGGATGTAACAGCAGTGTTTCACTACTCTCTCAACCCCATTCTACTCGAAGGTGTTAGAGAGTAGCCCTCATGTCAACAGTAAAATGCACTTTCGCAATCTAGGTGGTCCTCTTGGATAAGGTAGAGCAGCAGTTTGTTGCTACACATTTGCCACAGTTCCCAGCTATTAATGCATTTCGTGATCCGAATTACCTCTCAACGGTATGCAATCACTCCACTGCATACCATTTTAGCCTCAACACATTGCGGTGAGTACAAGCTCACGACCATTTACTCCTCTCATTTACCGTTGAGTACTAGTCCTACGGTGAACGACTCATCACCCCTTCCTAATGCTGCGTCTGTGCCACCATCTATTCTGTCACATTTTTTCCTAGTTCACCAATTGCTTAGCAATTGGACAAGGAGGGGTAGCTGGTTGTTGATTGTCAGAAGAGGCAGGTGGAGAGGGAGAGCGAGATGCCATTGGTGGCAACGCCAACATGGCTGCACCCATACACCGACACCTCCTAACTACACCACAAACGAAGTACTTGGCTGCAAAATGGTAAAACGGGTGCAGACCCCACATGCAAGACCTAGGATAGTAGCTACAGAAGCACTGTTCCTCAAATTTGCAGCTGCTGGAGCACGCCTGCATGGCAGAAAAAGTAATCACGATGATCAAATTATGGCATATAAATCAAATGCTTTTGTGTCTTAGCTTCTTCGTAATGAAGAGATCTAATCAATCTTGAAGCAAAGAAGTGCACATTTAGCCTACCCTAAGAACCTAGTCACAGACAAGGACATGTGTAGTGCCTACGCCCACACAGCGAGGTGGAGTTCAACCAATCAAATCAACCCAGTCGGAGTGGCAAAACACTCCTCGTATTCAACGATGGGAGAGCAGCACAATATTTTGGACTCGTAACTAATAAGGCCCACCATTTTTTGTGAAAGGGTAACCTGGGCGAGGGTCACCTATCCGACGCAGAACAAATACTATTATACGGCGTCAGCAAAGAAAACATGAGGTCGAATCGAGGTAATGGTATGACGAAACAATCTTCATCAACTACCCGTTAGTATGAAGGGAGAGACAAATCAAACATTTGGATTAAATTGAAAATTACTACTGATTAGGCAAATAGGCCAAATTTGATTTAAACAGTATTTGCAAAAAAAACAAAAGAAGAATTGCTTTTAAAGCAAATCAATACCCTTCATTTCCCGTCCTAATCCCTTCTGTAGGGGATCATCGAGCAGCAAAAATTACATGTATGAGAGGTCCCGCCACCTTCAGACTGCGCGCAACCAAATCCATAACCCCATCGGTAGGCAGCGAGGAAGCAGCGAGAGCAGCAGAACCATCATCAGTTGCGGTGATTTAGTATTAGAGGACAACAAGAGTCATCAACACTTCAGCAGTAGCCTTGACCGATACTCATCAGCAGGACCATAATCCGTACTATCCAAAACAGAAAGGGACAAAGAAATGGAGCTAGGGGATAGGATATCACTAAAATAGAGCGTTCGGTAGAATGGAAACACAGCGAAAGACACAATGTCAAAGACACACTGACTACGCGCCCCCATAGAGGAGACGGTGCCTGTGTGAGCGCAGAGTGCAATACAGTGGCAGACGGAGGCAGGGAGGTCGAAGGAGCCATCGGCGACATCCACGTTGACGGCCGTGGCTGCGGTACCGTAGCGGAAGGCTAAAGGCAGTAGAGGAGTGTTGGTTCAGTAATGTGATGTCAGTCACTGCTTTTGCTGCATCGCATTCCTCGTCTGTAGGGAAAGCCAGGCTACAGTGAGGTGGAATTGAACAGTTGACACAATTTGGAGGCGTCAAACAAAAGCGACTTACCAGATGAGAACATCCACAATAAGGTTTGGACGAGTAGACTTCAACTCCATACTGAGGATAATAATCGAACCCCAACCAAAAATGACGCCTGCAAATCAAACGTTCTAGAGGAATACACATCTGTTCGCAAATAACAGTGCGCGGACACGTTGCTGAACTCATCACATAGGCTGGCCCACCAACTGTAATTAAATTCCCCACTGAGTGCCAATCGGATATAGCATTTGCATCATCCTTATTTACAGAGGTCGTAATCCAATGAGCGTCAAGAGCATCTTAGATCGCCCACGCCAATTTATTTATCACCGATTCGTTTTCGGACAACTAACTAAGTCGAATTTCATCCCATACTAAGGGCTTACAACAGCAAAGAGAATATTTACCTACAGCAAACAATCTTAAGGTTTTCCTGTTCGTCGTTGACTTCACATAGAAAAGAAAACCTAAGCCGAAGCGCACGACTAACAGTTCTCAGGAAGAAGCATCAATTTAATGCTTAACGTTGATAGTAATTGCTGCCATTTTAAATTAATCGTCCTTCTGCCTTCAATATCCCCAAAGGAACGAGATTCTGAAGCTTAAGGAAAAATCAAGTAATAACGTCAATTTCACTAAAATCGAACGAAGAAATAGGGAAGTTGAGAAATAATGTAACATGGTATATCAAGTTACCAAGGATTCACTTTAGGGAGAGCTGATAGCATTGTTCTAATGTGTTGCATCAACCAGCTCTTGTTCGGCTCAAGCAACACCCACCATTTAAAATGTCCCTAAATAAACGGTTCTAACACCACACTACAGAAAAGAGATTATTAGCCTACGTAACATGGCTTCACCCACTCCGCCTTCAACAAGTTTAACAAAGCTCACAAAATCTATCGTTCTATTGCACCCGCCTTTACACAGGGATCCGTTTGCGTACTTAGAAGAACTCAACCTTTGTAGGCTGAGAATTTAACAATTCTGTTCCAAATTACCCAATATGTGAGATTGCTAGCTAATAGCTAAAGTGAAGCTAAGCTTTAAACACTTGCCCACAGACAGTCAGCACGGACCTCTTAGTCCAATCATCAGTATACGTTTGGCGCTGAAGCAGTACCTTTTATGCAGTGTCTCAACCATCTTGAGTGACTGCGCATAGGAAGTGAGCATGCAAGTGGGTTCGTCAGATGGTCTGGAAGTCGTGGAGATGGTTTGCCACCTCGTGGTCAGGAGCTGACTTGGGTCGCAATTGCAATGTGTTCAATGTGAGGCCACTCCATAAAAAAATACGTGTGTGAACCTCCACTTGCACTGCTGTGCTCTTGCAAATTAGACATGGTAAACAGTAAGGAATCATTCCATGATAAGATGATCACTTTTCAAGAAGCAGCACACGAGCAGTGCGTAAAAGTGAGGCCTGTTACGAATCGACGATATCTTGCCAGTTCTGCGGCAAGTAGATCTCACCTGATTTACCAAGTTGAATCTGACATTGGCCAGGAAAACAGACTGATGAACGGGGTGATGTGGGATGCGGAAGTCGCTTTTCATTGTAGGCATTAAGGAGAATGATGAACCCATTCAATTTACGGACCCTTTTTGTTACACGGAACGAGCTGAGCAGTTCCGTAGGTGTGGCCTTGCCTTCTTTATTCTCATTTTTATCTCTG
>LWMJ02001010.1:0-22165 GCA_001693035.2 Taenia asiatica | reverse complement strand
CTTCACACCTACCTTTGCTTCCAATACTTCGCTTTCGAGCACAGAGTAGCCGCAAGCCACAGGAGAAATAATCTACCCCGCACCGAACAGGTCCCTAGCCACCTGCATCTAAGGTTGAGAAAGATAAGCACCACCACAATCAAACCGTTCACCTTATCATTTACGTTATCTCCAGGTAGGTCGCAGATCATTACGTCATTAGGGTAAATAGCAATCAGCCGCTCAACCATTGGAAGAAGCTAAGCAAGAGAGAGTAGAAGTGATGCTTTGAATTTCATCCGTCTACCTTCCGGGACATCTGCAAACAGGTCGTGTCATTAGCAAACCTCGGATCCCGAGAATTGCAGAGAATGCAGTGCATACAAAAGGAGTTACCAACGCGTCTTGGCATTTGAATCAGCATGGAGTGGCCAGTGAGGCGAATGTTTGTCGCGCACTCGAACTCTTGTTCAAACTTGACACGACCTCCCACACGTGGATTGAGCAGACTTTCTACCTGCGACTTGGGATAAGCGTTGAAATCACTCAAAACTGGTCCGAAGGAAGCGGTGTGCCCCGCCTTCCCACCTTAAAAGTGATAGCAATCACATGAACCGAACCAACAATGTAATACTTTGTTTGTTCGAACTACCGGTTTGGGTTACTTGGGTGGCCATCTTGTTCTAGCCGTTTAGCCGGCCTCCGGCTCGTGCCAACAGCCCCCAAGCCCTCTGTTTCCATAATATATGTATTCTGCCCTAGTACTGCGCCTTCTTTTACCGTAAAGGGAGCCTCGGGACGCTACAAACACACGCACCAATTCATCCCAATCCTCGTTCCCTCCAGCCACACTCCTATCCTCTCAACTTACTCCTCACTCATTCCCCAAAGCTCTAGAACAATCTGAAGGACGTCCACTCAACTTCTCACTTCACTCCAAGGTACCAAGTTTAATGGTAGATACCAGACCTGTGATGTACCCTTATCCGATGAATTGTGGCTCCACTGTCTTGCAAGTTACTATCGGAGGAGGAGAGATGACATTCGAGGCACAAACGCCATCAAAACCACTGTGGATAAAAAGACCTAGGTGGGAGTATTCCCCATGCATCCTTTTGTAGCCCATAAAACCGATGTTCTACACACTGCTAAGGCTACTCGAAATTCCACAGAGGGTAGCTCCCCTCCTCACTAAGGCAGTAAACGCACTGCCACGTTGCCCTTGTCGAAGATATCTGTAACGCCCTGCCTAGCCAACACCTATGACACTCCTCACACCTCACTCACATTACTGCCAACGACTGAACGGAACCTCCCAAGTGCACACGAATCGTCGCATGCAAAAGTTTCAAGCTGGAATGACCTAGTAACGTAAAAGGACGACTCAATACCTACAATGGTGAGTGCGCTAACGATACTCTCACCTTCAGTATCGCAAATGAACAGCCTCAACTGTGAGTCAGACAAAAACATTTCCTACTGCCACCCAAAACGGATTGATACAGTCCACGTCACTGGGAACCACCTGTCGTCCTCCTTGCATAACCTCTACAATTTAATCCACCCCACTTGCACCAGTCATTCAATCTTACACTTGCACCTACGTTCTGAGCTCAACACAGGCAGCAAAATGTATCCACCAGTCGAATAAAATCATGACCTAGCTAATACACAAACCAAGCTCAACTCACTGGGATCCAATTTCACAGCCGCATGACCAATCGCTTGCTTCTCGTTCCACCTACACACGCCGTCTACACCCTTCAACCACATGCGGAAAATAAACTCCCCTCCCTCCTCCGCGTTCAGACCCTACACAAGCGTCGTCGTCAATAACCACAGCTACACAGTTAACTATGTAGAGAATATCGGACGCCTTCTTCGGATTATTGTGCGTGGATGTTAGCAGCTCATGGAGAAGACTACACCCATTATTCTTCGGCTCCTTCAATTTAAGTTCCTAGAAGGATAAGGTATGAGTAAGAGAGGGCGTACTTTAAGAAGGTGTTCCCCACATTCCTCAACAAACACGAGAGCACGGTTAATAACGCACAGAACAATGGCATGGGAGGTCCCGCAATCGGAGAGCTTGGCGCGGTGCTTGAATTGATGAGGAATGTAGACCACATCACCAGACACAATAACTCCCCTTACCTCACTTTTAGGTGGATAGACATCGATTTCGAAGAAACCCTCCATTACGGTAATAATTACATCACCAGGCAGGGTAATGCTACCGTTGGGGAGATCAACGAGAGGTCCGACGAATTCCTTGTTCACAAAAGCAACGATTGAGTATAGAGGGCCGTTGATGACCTCCTCAAGGAAGCCGAAGTACATGGCAAGTTTGTTGCTAAAACGCTCTGGGAGGTAGGTACGAAAACTAGAACCCATTTAAAAAGAGATAGGGAGGGAAGAAGGACTTATCTCTTAAGTGGCCTCCTGCATGGGGTTGGTTAACCTTTTCTCCTCCCGTCTGCTGTGGATGCATGGCGTTGGTCAGAGCACGAATGAATGCAGTGAGACTAGCGATGTGAGAGAGCAGCCAATTAATGAAGTGAAATAAAGTGAATCCATACCACAACAAGTAGATTGGCGTAAGGTTAGAAGTTCCCCTTTCTCGCCCCCTCCTCCCTCACCCCCAAAACCCTAATCGAACACGAATCATACAAAAAAAAACCACCCAGCATGGATTGGAAATAAAACAGAAGGGTGATCGAGTTTATCAGAGCTAAGAGCAGCACTAATTGAGAAATGTCACTAAATGGGATTAACAAAAGGGTCAATTTTAGTCTACGGTTTGGGGTAGAAATAGCAAACAATTATAATACGCTAAAGTAGCATCATAATGGTGGAATGGAGAAATATAATGAAGGATAGGTAGAAACAATAAGGGTGTAGAAAGTCGAAAAATAAAAAAGGCTTCCTTCCGAGTAAGAAATGCGCGAAAACAAAGCACCTCCTACCAATCATAGCATGACGATGCGGAATTAGGCAATGTAGCCAAATGAGATCGCAGCTGCGCACCTTTTGAGAGCTACGCAACGGACTTTCCTAAATGTTTCCCCGACCTCAAGAACGAATTAATCCGCACTTGCGAAACATGCCAGGACAAATTACACATCTCAGGCCTAACCTAAATGATTACAAAATGTGCCAATCATTTCCACTTCAATACATATCACAAAAGGACTAAAAGTTCAAAGATTATTTTAAAAAATAAGTTGCAACATATATTTCAAGAAACTGCATTTCTACAGCAACACAATTTCGGTAAATGGAAATCAAGGACTCCAAACTTTTGGCATTGTCATAGCTAGTCGCAAAATTTCGAGAACGCAAAGGGCGGGACATAAAGGCGAGCTACCTCTTGTGAAACACACATAATACACCCAAAGAGGCATAGCAACATGGCATCCAACGCATTTCAGCAAAAGCAAGCACTCCCTCCTGCGCTGAGGACATCCCATAACCTCACCAGTTGTGGTCGAACAAAGTTACCTCGACCGAGCAGAACGTTTATAAATGCGAAAAGGAAGCAAAAAAAAAAAAGAAACAGCTCACTTCAAAGTGATTCCAAACAACCGGCCGATAAGCGTGACACGGCTCGTGTATTCTGCGCTTTGCACCAGGGGCCGAAATAATGTCCACGTCATATCCAAAATACAGTTCTTCTTCAGCAATCAATCTGTCCGTCATTTGAACAGGGAAAACACAACTAAAGTTCCATCTCACATCCCCACACGAAGAACGCATTGGCTTCAGGCTATAGTAGTTGATAGAACAGGAGATAAGAACCGGCGGATGGTTACTCTAGGAAGTCCATAAACGAGACTCCACCAAGAAGAATCCGCATTATAGTCTTCCCCACAGCAAGCGCATTAACGGCCCTGTCGCCCATAACAGACGGCAAATGAAAGGAAGACACTCCTTCCGATTCCACTAGCTCGAGAATCAGTTCGCAGTTGCCCACATCTGGCTCTGGATTTGGCTCCACCTTTGTATCATTGGTTATGGCTTAGGAAGAAGATTTGGAGGGTTCAAAAATTTCTCAACAGGTGAACCACAGCATTCTAGACTCTGATCGATTTACCTGATTTGCTACGGCTTCGTCTCCTCTCCTTCCGTTCCTCCGTAACAGCTAGCAACCGTAGTTTGGCATCAATACCCCAGCAAGTTTTTTAGCCATCTTAACAGCGTTCTGGTAGATCGCCTATTGTTCTACGTCATGATAAATGATCGCATTATATCATTATATCTTAGAATAGCTGAGAAATGGTAGGTGAAAAGTGCCCTATAATTCTTCTTCAGCTTATAAAACTTAGATACCGAGAGTACCCAAACCCTCGAGAGAGCCTTGCGCTCCTGATTAAACCAAACGATTGATTTGAAGTTAAATGCCTTGAAAAACAATATCAAATCTGCATAATTACGCGTAAACTTCTCCCACAAAGCCAGCCTTTATCAATAGTTTAAAAAATCTGCATAAAATATGCCTAAAAGTGTTACTCTAAATGCCGGGAAGATTTTATTGGATGAAAGATTATGTTGTGCATAATCTACCTCGACGACATTCTTGCCTTTGGTAAAGGCATGCGTGAGCACAATACCAGTCTTAATCTAGTGCTAAATTGTCTCCGAGATGCAGGATTGGTGTCGAATCCAAAGAAGTGCTATTTCCTTCAACATATGGTCACTTTTTTGGGGCATACAGTCTCATCAGATGGAATAGCGATCACCGGAAATCGTACAAAACAAGTGAGAACTTGGCCGACACCAACCAATCAGACGGAGCTTCGCGGTTCCCTCGGTTTGGCCAACTGCTATAGACGTTTCGTTAAAGCCTTTGCCAAGATCGCTAGTCCTCTGCACAAGCTAACCGAGAAGCAAGCGAAAAAGAGAATCAAGTGGGAGAACGGACATGAAGCCTTTGAGGAATTAGAGCTAATGCTCTGCTCCGCCCCGATCTTGGCCCTACTAAATTTCGAGAAAAATGGACCCCTCTTTGTACTAGACATGGATGCCTGCGACGTATCCGTGGGCAGTGTGCTTTTCCAACAGGGCAAAGAAGGCAGAGAACACGTCATCGCACACGCCAGTATCAGACACAACAAAAAAGAGACAGAAAAATGCAACAGAGCGTGAACTGTTGGCCATCTATACAATGGTTCGACACTTCAAACACCACCTAATAGCAAAAGAGCTCATAGTAAGAACGGACCACCAAGCGCTAACTTGGTTATGAACAATGAAGGAGATTGACCGTTTATTTGCAAGCTGGTAGAAGAGCTACAGCAATATGGCCTTACAGTGCGGTACATAAAGGGAACTACGCATAGCAATGCAGATGCATTGTCCCGCAGACTTCCCTTAGCAAAAGGTTTTTGGCATCCTTGCACAAATCTATTGGAGGAGAGATGAACTCGTCCAGCAGAGCAAACAGACGGATACGGCGACGACGGTGGTCCAAACTCTCCCTGGAGGATGAGGTTTCATGGTATCAAGAAGACGCCACGTCTCCCGAGCGTCTAGTTGTTCCAGGCTCTTTGATATAAACGGCCCTTCATGAGTTGCACGAGCAATTGGGGCATGTAGGCGGGAAAAAGGTAATGGAGGCCTCGAGCAAGCGATACTGGTGGCCCTCTCTTACTTTGGGCGTGCTCGATTTCTGCCGAACCTGCATCACTTGCAGCAGTTTAAAGAAGCCTCACTCTGCAGTAATCACATCCCTGCAACCCATTCTTACGGGGTTACAGGGTGAGAGAGTGGGGATTGACATCATGGACCCTCTGCCACTTACCAAAAGGGGGAACTGCTATATTCAAACCACGGTTGATTACTTCACGAAAGTAGCCGAAAACGAACCCATCCTTGGAACAGAGATCCCTTCTGTATGAAGGTTCTGCCCCCCACAAACTACCTCATCCGGAATGCAGAACTCCGTACTAATGGTAGAATTTGCTGTGAGATATGGGCGGGTAAATTGGGCTTCTTCATGCCCCCGCTTAAATACAAATATGTAAGACCATAGCCGCATTTAATAGAATTCACCAACGGCTCACATTTATTTAGCTTCATTACGAGCTACCAAAGCATTGGAGATGGAGAAGGGGGAGAGGGAATTGAAACCATGAAAAACGCAGGAGTAGGAGATAGTGTGGGCGGCTTACATGCGTACAATAGCAGAAAACTCCATTACCACTGTTAATCTCAGTGTAGCGATGGCAATGTTGGTGCTGGGAGTAACATTAGTAAAGAGGATGAGAACGAAAGTAGCTGCTCATTTATAGCAAGGGAGAAGAACGTTCATCAGCTTACCCCCAAATTCGTCGCCTTTATCAATAGTGTTCTGCATTGACTTGACCACTCACTGGGAGGCTAAATTTGTCGCTTCACATAATGTACTTTTTCTTAGGCTGGTTTTACTAAACAAAGGGTCTAAAAGTCTACCTAGATTAACGTTTTTAGATTCTAATGTTTTAATTATCGCTCTGACTGATGCAGTTCTACAAAAAAAAAAAAACGACGTCCATGTCCCTCATCACAGCTATTTGATTGTCCAATCACATGTATGCGAAACTCGCTACTTACCAGGTTGTGACAATTGGCGTCGTAGCAAATCATTTTTCGCATAATGGTCGTTTACCTTTAAATCGGTAAAAGTGATGCAAAATAATTTTCAGTTTCTGTGACCTCTGAGCCGAAAAATAGAACAGACCCACACAAATTAACTCAGTTGGTGCCATTATTTGACCGATGCGAATTCTGGAATGTCTTAACGAATTCATTTTTTAACAGCCTATTCAACATGGACGAAGAAATTGATTTCCCCATTGTCCTACAACACTCGAAAGCACTAATCTATTCCGGAGCCGAAGTTCAATAACTGCAGAGGTGCCGTCAATATGATGCGTACAGATCTCTTTAGGTAAATAGGCTATTTTCTTGGATCCATTTTTCTTGAATACTTTCTTAGTTTTGGTTATGTAGACCATTCTACGCAACTGTGTCACGAGAATGGATAGTGAGACTGCTTTCATTTTAGACTTTAGGTAGGAGCAAGAGGATCGGGGTTGAAAAGGTAGGGATGGGTTGCAAGAGCAGGGAGCAAGTGTGCAACCTTTGTTAGGATCTCATATTTGAAGCGATATTATTTGGCTCTCCTTGAATACGCGATGCTTAAGGAAATTAAGATATTGCGTTGCAAAGAGAACTTCGAAATTCCCCTTGGGAAATATTATTTTAGGCATAGCGTTACCGACATGTGTTGTCAAAAAGTGCTCTAGGCATGTCAGAAGACATCTCTGATGATGCGATAGTGAATAACCTCATCGAAAGCACATTGGCATTTTATGGGTTTTCTTTCCTTAAATTCGCGGTTTAGTACCTTGGTGCACTAACTGGGCGCATAGGCATTGGCACATGGATGCTTGAGGGAAGAGGCAGTTGATGCGATTGATGGAATGTGATGGTCCACTTTCAGTGGCTTGTGCCTCTCATAAATGAGACAGATGAGATTGTAGAGGACACGAGGTCAATCTCCTCATCTTTGGTAAAACTAGTAAAAAATAGGTAGAGCCATAATTTGTTTGTGGTTTGTTAAACGTAGGGTGAAGATCAGAGTTCGCTTGTCTCCTATTGGAGCTCCCCTTTTGGGTGAATTCTCATCACCACCACTAAGGTGAGATGTAATTATTCCGTGAATTTTGATGAGATCTACTCAGCGGGAGAATATGGATACCTATTTGAAGGGAGTAGAAAAGCATCCAGCTTCAGAATGATGTGTTTTTATTTTGGTTAAGGAATTGTAACCATTCGGACTTATTCAAATCTGCAGTTAGATAGTTCTTCATTGTAAGATTGCTATTCACCATCCTCGAGTGGTTTAGTATGGCAATCTTGTCCATCAGTATTTGCCAGCCTTCGCTAGCTTCGTAGCTTTATACGCAATGGTATGGCCATTATACTATTGCTCTAAAGTTGACCACATGAAATAGATTGGGTTTGGGAACGTTTGAGACCCTTCAAAAGAATCTTCAACTCTGTTTTACATGATTAAAAGGTTAACCGGACATTTCACGTTGGAATAATCTTCCTTGTATGTCTGACAAATTCTTATGGTTCTATCAAGCTTTCGCAATAGCAAATGCAATTGTTGCGAGTGATTGGTTGTGATTTTAGCTCTCGATCAAATTTGACACAGCCTTCGACACGCGGATTAGGAAGACGTTCTGTCTGCGCTTCTGATTTACCATCGGCCCCAGAGTCTGATGATTCGGGACCATCCCAAATTGGCCCAAGGAAAACTAACCAACCAATACGGAAGCACGACTGATAATGCACAGAACAATGGCATGGGAGGTCCCGCAATCGGAAAGCTTGGCGCGGTGCTTGAATTGATGAGGAATGTAGACCACATCACCAGACACAAAAACGCCATTTAGCTCACTCTCCGTCTCCTCACTTTTAGACGAAAAGACGACGTTGATGACCTTCTCAAGGAAGTCGAGCGAACAGCAGCAGACAGAACGTTTGACAAATTTGCGTGCTAAGGGCTGCGCCAAAGTTGATCGAGAGCTTAAATCCGAGACAAACGTTCGCCTCACTAGTCACTCTATGCTGATTCAAATGCCAAGACGCGTTGGTAACTCCTTTTGTATGCACTGCATTCTCTGCAATTCTCGGGATCCGAGGTTTGCTAATGACACGACCTGTTTGCAGATGTCCCGGAAGGTAGACGGATGAAATTCAAAGCATCACTTCTACTCTCTCTTGCTTAGCTTCTTCCAATGGTTGAGCGGCTGATTGCTATTTACCCTAATGACGTAATGATCTGCGACCTACCTGGAGATAACGTAAATGATAAGGTGAACGGTTTGATTGTGGTGGTGCTTATCTTTCTCAACCTTAGATGCAGGTGGCTAGGGACCTGTTCGGTGCGGGGTAGATTATTTCTCCTGTGGCTTGCGGCTACTCTGTGCTCGAAAGCGAAGTATTGGAAGCAAAGGTAGGTGTGAAGAGTAAAAGGCGGGAGGGCTGGAGTAAAGGACAAGACGAGCTTGATGGAAGCGATGATGCTGTTGAGTGGAAGCTGAAGTATATGTGGTGGAAAATGTACTGGAAAGTGGCGTTCGGTGATTAAATGTGATGTGCTCTTGCAGATTTATAGTTCTATTGAGGAGTTTGTGAGTTGGGACTTAGTTTTGGCAGACTTGCGCATTGTGAGTCAAATTTGTCGTATTTTAGCATTAAGTATGAAGGAAGGCGAGCATCAAGTAATTGCGTGGGCTTGTTGCGAATGGCCCTACTCCGGTTGTTACCGCAGTGTCGTCAATGCTGGGTGACATTGGCGGGGTGTTAGGATCGGCAATGCATGCGGATAAGCTTATTCGAATTTATGCATGACTTGTTTACCGGAAACGGAAAAGGTGACTGTGATTGGCGAGCCTTGGGGGTATTCAGGCTCGTTCCCACTCACAGACTCCCTTCTTTGACCTTTCCTTCCACTGATAGAAAGACTGTATGGCGTGAGTTTAGAAGAGTGGAGAGCTCGCGTCCCGTTGCTTTGACAACCACCATCTTACCCGCGCCTTTGTGAGCATCCAATTAATCCAATTTGATCGTCTACTCACGTCCAATCACGCAACAGCTCACACACACTCAAGACCATCGCATGACTGAGCTTAATGCAAATTATGAGTTCGAGTATCTCAGCTTCGTGTCAGTGCCTCTTAAGTACAGTTCTCTCCCTTTTATCACTCCTGTCTTAATGGTGTTCTCTTAACCATTCCGATCAGCTCTATAGCGAATACTGAGGTACTTCCACGGACCACAGCCCTACTATGACTTCACAATGGTTGTATCCTTTGTGGAGGAGGTCAGCTTGACCAAGACAGAAGATGAGGCGGCTGCAACCACTGACATCCAATATCCAGACATTCTTCTGGAGGCCTACAGGAAGTCTAATGGAGTACTGAATACAAGCTTCAATATTAACAGCATGTTCTTGCAGCATTTAGCACTCGCGTTTTCTACTATCGCTCCTCCTCTTCAGTTGCTTCTAGTAACACGTGTTTTTTTTCCCATGATTCTCGTTTTATAGACGCTTATAAACGAGCTTATATGCGTTTTCAAGCCATAAAAGAGACTGAAATGTGATTTATTTAGCTGATAACATCTCCACAGTGCAGAGTAACAGGAAATGGACTTAGGGCACAAGTGAATTTCATTATTTTAGGATTTGAACAAATGAGGAGGAGCTTAATCATTAAAAGAAAACTTTTGAGTTGAAGATCCATCATGCTTTGATGTTCTCTGCAAATCTATAAGTCTCTGTGGAAGCATTCCAAACGCGACGCTAAATTTGGGTGATAAGTAAGACTTACTGTTCATTTTCAACAAATCAGTGTCCTCCCAAATTACGCCAGTCGGGTGGATTGATTATGTACCATTCTAAGCAAACTTCATCATTGATGACTACTACTATCGGATGCTAAGTGAATGAAACGTTACGGTGAGGTATAGCAGTGCTACAGTGCAGAAAGGTTTTCATCTGCATTCGTTTGAGGATGATATATTAAATGAGGTGCAAATCAGATTTACACCCAAAATAGACAATAGAGAAGGAGCATTTCACAGGAGCATCTATGAGTCAAGGCTGTATGTTCTGGCACCTTTGTTCCCATGTACGCAAAGTACATTGTTTTATTGCTGCACAACTTAAATTTTGCCATTAGCATAGGTCGTATAAATACAATGCTCTTTAAACGTGCCACCTATCATTTTCTGTTGGCAAACACCATTGAAAACATAGCAACATGGAAGTCCTTGAGCACTGCTTTCATTATTAGTATACTGAAGAAATCACTTTCACATTCCCGACATAAATTTATAGCAAAAACGTTGTTCTGACGCACTAGGACAAATTGAGCACTCTTGCAGCATTTCGCGCACAACTTGTAAGTGTTTAATGTCTAAAACCAGAGTGCTTTATTACCACCACAGTTGGGATGTCACTTGGAGCTTGCAAATCCACACAGAGAGGAAGCCACCAGCACTACACATCCCCAGATACTTCTTGCGCAATTTCACTCAAACAGAAACCCAGGACAGAGTAAATGTAGGCAGAAAATAAGTTATTGTATTTATGACTGTAATACTGCGTTTAAATTAGAATAAACTTTCATGTCAATAGGGCGTTGAGTGCTCACCTTTCACAGTCCCTGGCACCTTCGTCCAACGTCTCGATCGAAGCCGTCCCGATGCTGTCTCGACTCCCAGCTGCTGGCAATGCTCTAGTCTTCTCCCCTCCTTCTCTTGTTCCGCAAAGCACTAGACCACATGAAGCGAGCAATTCGTCCTTTTTGCCAAGATCAACCTTAGTCTTCTCCAAACCAGCTGACATCTTGTTGAACAAACTCTGTATACCAACATCCGCAAATGCGTACACCACCCCTTCCTTCCTTTCTGCTCTGCTTTAGTTTATTATGTCTCATTTTGGTCTGCAAAAAACTCTTGTCTGGAAAAAAACACTACCTAAAATTGCCGATTTCTCCCATCGCCTTCCGGAGAATCGCAATGTGATTTTGGAAAGGGAGAAGAATATTCGGAAGACCTAGAAACGCATTGAACATCTTCACGCACTTCTGACTTATCAGTCGCGGACTTTTGCTTGTCGCGCTCCCTATGGTGACAAAATCGAACAGACCCAGCTTGAACTTACTTTGCCATTAGTTGGTTATCCAGAAAGGCTTAGGTCTTATTGCTTAAAAATGGAAATTAGCCTCACATTTGGTTGCTTTAATGCCTTTTGATTGATGTAATTGACGGTTCTTTCTTTCCGTTGCAAAGTTCATGCGGAACAATTTGTTACCGGACAAATTATTGCGTCTTGGCGAGTCATTGGTAAAACTAAGTCACGACATCACAATCATACATTATAGAGGTTTGCTTAATTTGCTTAATTTAAATGCCTATTAACATCGCCATTCAGGCATTCAATGGTTGGTAGGTGCCAGGACAAATGTCTTTGTTGATTGGCGCGGGCAGGCCAATACGAAGGTGTGACGTGTGAGTGTAACCCACCAGAATACATGGCTGAAATTTCAATGTGATCTGGTTGATTTAATGCAGAAATCAGGTGCATTACAGGTGGCAACCCAGTCTACAAATAAGCATAGCTTGTACTGCCGTCTTTATGTGCGTTTTTGCTGCTTATTTTTATCAATGAAAGTTTTGAAGTTGGTTGGTTTCACAAAGCACATAACATGGTGGCTGGTTCTCCGCCAAGATTCTGTTAGCAGATCTTCGAAGTAAAACTGAGGGATGATAGACCCGTTCCAGTTTAGGTTTGACAAGTTAAGCAGTAAATGATCACAGCATGGAGCAGTACGCATTGCAGAAAAACAAAGCTTGCCATTTTAAACGGAACGCATCACTGAAACAGATACATTGCAGCAGCCAAAGTCGGCAAAACAGACCTCACACACCCCCAAAAGCCATAGAGGATAAGATCTCTTAGTAATCTCTTCCAATCGACGACTTTACAAGATGTAAGTACTGTCTCCCACGAGGTCAAAAATTAAGCCTGTGGTGTGGAACACTAATTACTAGGAAACGCTAGTTACAAAAAATAAAAAAAATGCTCTAACTGGTGGCAATCTAAAGGTCAACATTTAATCTACAGACCGTTAATGCTGTAGCCTCTAGTCGCAACTTCAAAGCCATGAACCTTTAAGACCACTTCACCAAATTGTAACATATCACAGGAACCCATTAAACAATGCAAACAGCTATCGACACTTTGATTTCAACTATGAAGTAACTTTAGCATCATCGTCTAGTTGCACTTATGGTACTTAACCGCCTTATTTTTGAGGACGAGCCAGACGCAGTAGACAAAATTAAGCAATGCTTTTTGAAAGAAAGACGACAATGTCCCGTTAACCAGGCATGCAAAATCTACCTTTGAGTATCGTGACTCGAATGCTAGATGCCTTCCTTTGTGTCTTTCAAAATATCCTCTTAAACAATATCGACGTGCGTAAATCTGCTAAGCAAAAACTGCCCAACATAAATTCAATAGTATCAGCGTTACAATTCGAATTCGACCATATGTGTAGGATTAAGCCATCCATGCATTTGCAACTTTTAACTCGTACAGATGCATTCCGCAACACACCAGTGCAGTTGCGCTTGGGTTGCTTCAGACGATATCGTCAACACCGATTAAATCATAGAATTTACCATTACCGCTAAATTTACTGCCGCCTCGACCAGCGTTACCTAATCTAACATAATAATATGCTCCCAAGTTGAGTAGTTAAATAGAGTGCGAAGTGATGCAATGCATTGTGATGAGAAATGACATGTTTCTACAAAATTGCAGGAATTGTTGTCTGCGTGCGCGCCGAATGCAAAAATGTTGCATGATGAGGCGGAAGTTGCGATGATCCTGGGTTTGAATATCGCGTTGACGGTACTGCAGTAGGGAATTAAAGATAAAATTGCCGTGTTAATCTATCTGTACTGCGTCACACTTCCCTTCTGTAGAGAGTTAAAGGTTGCAGTGAACTGAGGATGTATAAGTGATAAGTCTGGGGAGTGATGAGTGAAATAAGCAGTTAGATAGGTGGAAATACTACAAAAGGAGGCAAGGAATCATTCTCAAGGACAGTAACCCTAAAATAACTCAAGAAACATAAAAAGTTAGCATCAATAAAAAGTTGACATTTGGATTCGAAACGCATCACACAGTAACCTAGCTGGAGTCAAAACGGACTGTCAGTAGGATGCAGAGTCTTTATTTCATTTCTTGTGCCAGTGGCTGCAGCCACAACAATTCAATCACCCCCAGAATTGCCTTAAATAAACTCGCTGGGACAAATTTTGTCTCCAAACTTAATACCCATGCTGACTAAGAGGAACTTGCACTCCCCACACACACAGGCAGTGTTTTCTGACGAACAATTAACAAAACCTGTATCCACCTTCACCTTGGGAAAACAAAAATTAAGGCTAAGAGCTACAAAGGTAATAGGTTTTCAGAAAGTGGATCTGCTCACTAACCCGTCTGTAATACACACATCTGCACTCAATCATTTACTATTCACTGCAAAGTATCCCCCACTTAAAGACGTACCAAACATTAGATACTAAAGTCAAGTTTGCTTACTAGAGGAAGAAAGAAGACAATTGGCAATTGTATTGACAGATCGCTTATAGTGTTTGCACCAGTTACAGTGCTCAAAAGGACGAAGTTTATTTAAGTACACTTTTTTGGTGAGAGGCGGTTGTAGCGTCCCGAGGCTCCCTTTACGGTAAAAGAAGGCGGAGTACTAGGGCAGAATATATATATTCCGGGAACAGAGGACTTGGGGGCTGTTGGCACGGCCCGGAGGCCGACCAACCGGCTAGAACAAGATGGCCACCCAAGTGACCTAAACCGGTAGTCTGAACAAACAAAGTATTACAGCGGTCAGCGAGTTCAAATCGCATTGCGAAACTCACGCCATCTGTCCTCGACAAGATTGCGCACTCTAAAGAGTCGCGACCTCGATCGCTGTGCCTCAGTTATGATAGTGCTGGTACAGAATATTTGCATCTAGCCAGTAAAGTACTTTTAAGAGCTTGAAGGCCGTAACAAAAGAGACAAGTGTGTAACCTGTTAAAATGGAAAGGAAAGTTGGCAATCTACAGCTGTAATTGAACAGATATCGCGCAGAACAATACAAGCTGTAAAGTATGTTGGGAGATTTTAACGAAGTCAAATGGTCACAAATTTTCCAACTGACTTCTTTAACTCAACCTAAAAATCGATATACGTGGCGGTTTTTGGCAGTGCTTTCATTAATACATTGAATTGAAGCGATTTGTTACTTTGCTTCGCAGTTAATCATGATTCCGGCTAATAGTGAACTAATTTCTTACACATTGGCAGTTCGGGCTCCATCGGGCTACTTCAGGCTTGAATACCGGTTTCGATTCCTGTCACTTAGGTGGCCATATTGGCCTAGTTAGGTGGGCCAACCTCCAGCCCATGCCAGTAGCTCTCTTCCTTCTGCTTGATGAATATATGTATTCAGTCCCAGTATTGTGCCTTCTTTTGCCTTCGGGGAGGTCTCGGGTTGCTGCATTGGTGGCAGCGGAAAGCAAACCCGAATTTATAGGATTTCTATCCAGATTTAAACTGCTTTTGGCAAACTGTAGCGGTGCATATGCTACGGATGGGAGAATTTCTGACATCCTATGACAGAAAAGCTGAGGATAACGACTACTACGG
Organism: Taenia asiatica; assembly: GCA_001693035.2. NCBI lineage: Eukaryota > Metazoa > Platyhelminthes > Cestoda > Cyclophyllidea > Taeniidae > Taenia > Taenia asiatica. Next base: position 6,906 of record LWMJ02001010.1, on the reverse strand, counting down.
CATCTAACCCACCCCCATGTTCTGCAAGAAAACTATTAACAACTGAAGCCACATTAGTCGTATACCGTATGGAAAAGTTTCGTTTAGGAGATTTCCATAATATACCTGCTCAAGGGCACCGGTGTTCCAACGTCCGTCTATGGACACATTGATGCTCGGCAGAACTTCTTACCCCGAATCCGTTTTCCAAAAGCGGACTAAACTTCAAGTCTCGTTGATGACAATCACGGTTAGCTCGTGGATGTTTCTTCAAACACTGATTATGTTGCGATGGTTGGCGCGAAAATTTTTCCATGGAAAGCGTCAGGGACGTCGGTCAAAAAATCCTTCGTTTGTTTTGGTCACTTAGGTGGTCATATTGACTATACTGTCTTGCACAGCACACCGCTTTTACTCTCATAGTCACCTCCCGTTGCACCAGGACACAATCCTCTTTGTTTATACAGAAGCTCAACCACGTTACACATCTGGATTGCCACTGGTTCAAACATTCATCTTGCTCCATCGGACCAGCAACCGAATCTAACCTGACCTGGTCTTGCCTAATCGGAGTTATAGGGGCGATCACCTCTATTTTAAGCAAAGCCAAGCCATCCAATCCCCACCTCAACCATTTTTTCAACAGTTCCGTGCTTCTCCACATTCACTTCAACACTTACCCGCCCACCTATACGCGCATACACCAACAGTTCAATGGGTGGTGAATGGGTAGGCTCCATGTACCTGTACAAATAAATATGCAGTGCTATTAACAAACACGGTAAGAATTCGTTAATACTTTATATCATATTATTATATAACCTAATGTTTTCAGTTGTTAGTAATTGGGCATTAAGATTAATAGATTTTTTCCTCATATTTACGCACATATACAGCTCATCTCGCTGTCTATCTGTACTTCTAATAAACGAAAGTGATGCTGATAAAATAAAATTAGTAAATGGGATACAAAATGAGTGTGCACAAAGGATGGAAAATAAGACGATGTTTGAAATGTTCAAATGGTCAGAGCTTATTTTCCGCCCTTACTTTGTTCAATTGTCGAAATTTTAATGACTTTAATCCATACGAAATGAAGTGCTGAAATGCTTAATGTATGGCCGTGGTAAGGGCGGATACGGTCTTGGGCGTCACGACACCTGCCTCGCTGTGATTACAAAAAGCATGTGGGCTTAATTGCTGGAAGAATCGTGGCGTACTCAAGGTCCTTCTGGACAAGGTCATCCACAATGCCGTAATAAGTTGGCACGCGAAGCGCAAGATCGTCACCGCTATGGATGTGGTCCATTTTATCATACGCTAAGGTCGTATCCAACTAACCAAGTTGGTAGCTTGGTTAGGTCAAAGTTGATGGGTGGATCAATGCAGAGGGTATGGCGCATGTTGTGTGGGCGCTCTAGTGGCTCTGTTTAGGGCCGACTTCAAAATCGCATCGCATACAGCATCCACTAACGATTGTCTCAGTGGCGAGAGACACGAAGAATATAGGTGATTTTGCTTTGGATCAAAACTGGTAAGAAAGCATGCTGTCAAAGGCGTCATAGCAGTCAAGTAAATGTGGGTGATAAAGAGCACACCAACGAATGAATAGAGAGAAGTAAATATTAAAAGTTGGGGAGAAATAAGAGGATGCTACAGGGATTGGCCATTACAAAGAGGAGCTAGCATAGGTCAATTGCACGACGGAGGTGTCGGCCTTTTAACGATTCACATCCCATGGGAGGGATTAGGATGTCCTTACTTAATATGGTTTTCTTTGTGTTGCCTGGTCCAAAGGTCATCCAATCACCACTCTCGTTTGCATCTCACTTGTCCAACAGCAATAAATGCACTACACTAAAATGAGAACCCAAAACCTTCTACGTAGAGTGAAAACTTTCTACAGCGCAACTCGACATTTTATTGCTTAGGTTGACGTGGCATAACAGATTAGCTACCGTTCCAGAAAAGGGAACTTGTTTATTAAAGAATCCGTCCTCGTACAATTACTACATCGACATTTAGGTTAATGCTTTAAAGCCAGTGGGACGCCATATTATTTCAAGGAGTCAATTTCAAAAGAATTATGTCATCGGCTGAGGAGTTGTGAGCAATATATGTGTTCAACTACACCTCCTTCTCTTACTCCGCTGTTTTCTCTCTCTCTTTCTCTCTCGCATTTCATGCCTTCATGCAATCCATACAGACGGTCGAATACTGACTACTTGGAACCATTACAATGCAACCAACTTAAATTATGTAATAAAGGAAAGAATCCGACAGTAGGTGAGTGCACTTCGCATTTGCGATTAAGTTTTTCAATAAACTCATTGTAGAATGCTATCCATTGTTGAACAACGCACTATCCTAAAGCATTTGACAAAGTGAAACTGCAATCATGTGACTTAATGCCCTGAGGAGAGGGAGGAACCAATGTCTCTCATCCACCACACCAAGATTGTTGTCCCCAACACCTTGTACATTGAACTTCCGCTTTTATAGTTTCCTGCTTCATGCATTCCAAGGAAAGCACAATGTATTCTTAGCTTATCTCCAGAACCCAAAATCCGCCAAACATCCGGACAAGAGCATCAAGACGTCCCTTTAATAACTACTTGTGTCGATGCTTTTATAAAAACACTACTTTTATAGGCACGGCAGCACGAAATATCCTCAGGTAGACAATGGGGAATGAAATGACAAATGAGTCACTGTGTGGGACCTAAAGCCAGGTCCATATTCAGTAGTGTATGCTTAAATAATTTGAAGAAGAGCACCATACAAGCGTCAGAGGGCGATCACAGGCCATCGTGATTACTTCTTTTCATTTCTTCTTTCTTCTCTGATTTTACAGTGATTCACAGTTTGTTCCAAAGCACTTATTTATCACTATATCGAATGGATACATACTTAGCAGTTGTTATTGACGCTTCTTTGGATGCATTTAGAGTGAATCGGTGACAACACACAAGGAGCATTGCATTGCATCGCATTTCTTTTCAGAGAAAAAGTCTGGGTGAAATGAATTGCTCTAAAGAGACATCTTTTTATTATCATTGCATCCTGATTATGTGTCCATGCATGTGACTCTCCATGCAAGCAAGCCCTATGACGTAATGAAATGAAAAATGGACCAGTAAGGCATGTCTTCAAGTTGATACAATTGTATTAATCAGTCGCTAAAAATAGGGTAAGAAGCATCTGCGCCATGGTTTCATTTATTTCAAAGCTCTAATAAAGTTTTACATTAGTTTTGTAATATTAGGATTAGGTTGAGTTATGTCTTATCTTTCCCCACGAGAAAAAAGATCAGTATAAAGTTAACAAATACACTCCTTTCAAATGCGATTCGACTTGTATCCAAGTTGGAACTCCTAAATTAGCTTCTGATGAAGTTTAAACGCATCGTACAATTAATAATAAAGTGAACGATCTTGAAGCCAGAAATGATGACTGCAGCTTGTAAACCTTCAAACTGAAAGTCCATAGATGTAAGATTTCAGCTATAGACATGTTCCATGAAAAAACTAGCACTAATAGACTAAGGTTGGGTTTGAGTCCAATTTCAAGACTTCTGTGTTTAGAAGGGACAGCGGCATGCAATCAACTTGCAAAACAAAAGTAACAAGAGAGACTAATGGGTTGTATATTTCTGAGAACAGCAGTATGGATTTAACCTGAATGGCAGCTTTAGAGGAGTGAGGAGAAATATTGCGAAAAGTTAAAGAATATATTTACGTGGGTGCAGTGGTGGCATGAAGAGAGTCATGTATTGCTTTACAGTAAAGGAATTTGTTCACATGTGTTCAGTGGTGGTGTGAAAAGGGAGTCAAAAATTCGCTCTAAATTCAACTGTTCTCTTCACATGTTTGCAGCGGGGGTGTGAGTAGAGGCGAAATTTCGCTTTGGAGTCAGAGAATTTCGTCACGTGTTTCAAGAGGTGGTGTAAAGAGAGGAGAAACTATGCTTTACACTCAAAGACATTCTTCATGTGTGTGTAATTTTGGTGAGGAGAGAGGCAAAATTTGGCTTTACAGCCAAAAATTTCTTCACATGTGTGCAGCAAGGGTATGGAAAGAGGCGAAATTTTGCTTTGTATTCAACGAGTTTCTTTACGCGTGTGCAGTGGTGATATGGAGAGATATGGAATTTCGCTTTAGACTTAACGATTTTCTTAACGTTCCTGCAGTGGTGCCTTGAAGAGAGGCGAAATTTTTATTTACCTTGCATTAATTTCTTCACGTGTATGCAGTGGTGGTATGTAGAGTGGCGAAATTTCGCTTTATGCCTAAAGAATTTTCTCGTGAGTGCATTGGTAGTGCGGATCGACGCGAAATTTTACATTACAGTCAACTTCTTTCCTCATGTGTGCAGTGGTGGTGCAAAAATTCAGGACTTTGCTTTAGGTTCTACGACTTTATTTACGTATGTGCAGTAATTGTTGGGAAGAGGTGAAAATTTGCTTTATATCAAACGGCTTTCTACGTGTGTGCAGTGGTGTCGTGGAGGGAGGCAAATATTTACTTTATGGTTCATGACATATTTCGCGTGTTTGCAGTGGTGGTGTAGATAGAGGCGAAAGTTTGCTTTAAAATCAACGACTTTGTTCACGTATGTGCAGTGGTGGCTTGGAGAGAGGCGAAAATTTGCTTTACGGTCAACGACTTACTTCACGTGTTTGCAGTGATGATGTGGGGGGAGGCAAAATTTTTCTTTACATCATGCGAATTTCCTTACGTTTGTGCAGTGATATTTTCGAGAGATGCCAAATTATAATTTAGAGTTAACCACTTACATCACTCGTGTGCAGTGGCGCTGTCGAAAGGGTCAACATTTTGCTTTCCAATCAACGACTTTTTCACGTGTTTGCAGTGATGGTGTGTAAAGAGGTAATTTTATTCTACACATTATTCAAACATCAAGTGTTTTCAGCAGTGGATCGAAGGATGGAGACAATTTACTTTACATTCTGCGAATTTATTCACTGTATTGCAGTGGTGGCTTGGAAAAGGAGCAAAAAAGAACATTTTACAATCAACTTCATTTTCCATGTGGACAGTGGCGTGGTGATGGGCAAAAAATGATTTAAAACCTAAAATATTTCACGTGCATATAGAGATGGTAAGGAGAGAGGCGAAATTGATTTGAAACCTTACTGAGTGAATTGAGGTGATAAGGAAGAAAATGTGAAAAACGATGAAATGCATGTCAGAGTTTCATGCAGAGATCAGTGCAAAATGTCAAGTTTGGATAGATGAATGATTGATTTGACACGTTGCTGAGTGTAATGGAGAGACGAAGAGAAAAATGTGACAAAAATTGGATTGACTGTCTGGGAATCATTCACATGTGAGTGGAAATATCAAGTGTATATTGATTAAAATATAATTAGAAAACATGCTAGGTTTACTAAAAAGACGGAGTAGAAAATGCGACAAAAATAAATTAAGAATGCCGGAAAGAAAATCGCATGTAGGAAAAAATCAGCAAAGGTCAAATGACTGATTGATAAAAATGTAGCTGAGAATACTGAAGTGACAAATGACAAAAGTGCAATGTATGAGTGAGTGTCAATAAAAGTCAACGTCAAAATGACTAATGTAGTCGGATGAGTGATCGATTCGACATTTTGCTGAGAGAATTGAAGCGACAAGTGGCAACAATGAAATACATGTCAGAGTATCACTCCCATGTCAATGTCAAAATGTCAGGTGTAGTCAGAGGAGTAATTAAATAAAAAAATGCAGGGTGGATTGCAGTGAAAAACGACAAAAAAATGAATATAAAAGTTTCACTCACAGTTCAAATCAAAATAGCAAGTATAGTTAGATAAAGGACTGAATTGAAAAATTACTTAGTGCAAAGAGGTGAAAAGGGGCAACAAAGAAATCAAAGTCAAAGTGTCAATCAAATGACAAAGTAATGTCATAGTAAACAATTAAAAGCAAGGCAAAGCGCAATGCGTCAAATCAAACACTCATCATAAAATAAAAGATATAAAAAGAGAGACATATGAGAGAAAATCCCAGATGTATTAAATTGCAGGCAACTGCTAAACATATGAAAAAAGCAAAGAGCAAAATCAAAACAAAAAATGGAAAAGGAGAGAAAAGTGACACAACAGAAATTCACAGAAAAAAGTCACACCGCATCTCAGATCTTGATGTTGACAAGTAAGTGACACAAAAACATGGGGTGCATTGTTGACACTTGTTACTGCAATACACTCACCAAGGTGTCAACAAATCTACCATTAGACTACACGTAAAAAGGACAGAGACAAGTAACACATCGACGCGAGGGACATTGATGTCAAATGCGACGGCAATGAGCAAAAAAAGGCGCCATTCAATCACAAAAGAGAGCAAAAAAAATAAACAGACACTAAAAAAGAATGACAAAATGATGAGTGCGGCATTGTTGAATTACAAATATAAGGCACACACAAAGGAGGAAATCAAAAGAAACTAAACAAACCAAACAACATAAAATGACAAGTGATTGACACTATAAAATGCAACGAAATGCAATCAAATGTCAAGTCAGTCAAGCGCATGACAAGACCTGATAGCAAGATAAACTCACGTTGACAAGTAAATGACACTATCAAATGTGTTCCATTCTTGTCAGCTGACAAGAGAGTAAAGCGCCTAACAAAACCTGACAGCCTGATATCTAGATAATGACAAGTAAGTGACAGCCTAACAAGGGCTACATTGCTGACAAATCGCAGGTCAGTCAACATTGTCCAAAGATAAAAAACAGAAGCGAAAAAGTCACATACTTACCAAAAAGAAAGACACAAACTTGTCAATGTGAAGATGTCGGGATGTAAGGCTATAAAGTTTTGAAAGTGGGCAAGTAGAGAGCAAAAAAGGATTTAAAATTACAGTGAGTGAGAGCGAGGTTGGCAGTGGAATGCAGATG